>VXAY01003875.1:0-26803 GCA_013399855.1 Oxyruncus cristatus | reverse complement strand
TTTTTTTTTTTTTTCCCTAGGCCTGTCATTTAGTGAATGTGTCTATTTTTCTTTCTTCTTAGGAGATCCCCCTTCAAAGCAGATGAGCCCAGCTAGCTGTAAAAAAGGCAGACATGGAAAATTCAAGCGCCAGAAACCTCAGAGACATTCCTCAGATAGCCAGTCTTCTAGTAAAAATAGAAATAACCTTCCATGTGAGAAGAGAGCAATTCAGAAACAGTTGTTCTCTCCCTCAGAAGTGTCCTCTCTGAGCTCCTCCAGTTTGAATGTCCATTCTCCTGTGGAGTTTCCTGTCCATTTGGATCCACTGTCTAGTTTTCCAGCCTCTTCTGCAGGAGAGGAACTTGCCCTTCACTCATTACAACCCGAGTCCTTGTCATCACCACAACTATGCTGTGAAGCACAGTCATGCCCAGCCCTTTATCCCCCAAACATAGGCACGTTTACGGCTGTATTTTTTCAGAGTTTCCCCATGTATGTTCAGGTGCCTCAAAATGTCTTTCTTCCTAACCCTCAGTGTGTTTACCCCCCCTCTTCATATCCATGCACTGCACTACCTCCAGCCCCCCCTCCTTGTGCACCATCACCACTAGCACCACACTGTGTGGATCAGCCCTTTCCAGCCTCTTTTCACACATCCAGGGAGGACCAGCAAGAGGGCCAGTGTGACCAGGCCCTCCTGCTGAGCAGCTCACGGAGCAGCTCCCCACTTCAGCTGAATTTGCTTCAAGAAGAGCTGCCAAAGCCCATGGAACTTCCCATTAGTGCTGATGCTAAACCACGTGCAGAAGATAAATGTGTAAGTAACAAAAATTTTTACCGTAGAAGAGAAACTGATTTTCATGGTGTTCTGCCACCAAAATCTGTGGTGATGATCTATGTTTCAGGGACACAGATTTTGTCAGCTGCTTTTTCTTTTGGCTGTGCTATGTAGGCTGTGGGACACAAATAGCACAGGAGATGGAAAAAGCAGTTTATACTTGCACTTATGGGAACTTGTACCAGTACAGTGTTGGCACTTAGTAAATGATAGAAATGTAAGATCTTCTGGTCTAGGCTGCCATAAGCTGCTTCTGCTCAGCATTTTGGCAGCAGCCTCTTCAATGAAACTGTCAGCTAGAATTTCGGGTTTGGGGCTTTTATGCATGTGGAACTTCGTTAGTGCTGCGCAATTTGCATCCTTTTTCACCCACTCTCACAGTCTCTGTGGAGAACCAAAACAAAGGGAAGATACTCTTCTAATTACTCCCTCTGTCTCCCAGGGATGCAGCTAATGAACGAAGAACAGGGATCCGTGTGGGTCGGTTTCCATACATGGGCATAGAAAAGGCCTCTCCAACTTCCGCGGTAAACTCAGAGGCAGGAATCTGAGCTCTGCAGGCAAGGAAAAAAATGTTGGCTCCTGAATCCAGATTGGGCTGGAAAGGCTGGATCAGCTGAAACTGCAGGGTAGGGTCCTGGAAGGGGAGTTGCTGTACCTCTAGCTGCTGAAGCAGTTGCTTCACATAGTGAATCAGGGGAAGACTCTCTCATTTTCCCTGTAGTGCACCATTGCTTGATGTGTGTGGCTACTTCATGCCATCTAACAGGATGTGAAGGGAACTGACTGCTTCTCTCTTGTCAGCGGAAAATGTTAACTTTATGCAACAGCACAATATCTTGACAAAGTGGGGAAGGATCTATAGCAGAAACCAGTAAACAAGAATAGAGGCTTGTTGATTTTTCACCCATGAAGACTGTTAGCCTGAGTTCTAGACCACCATTCCTTTTCAGAACTAAAAAGTCCAAACCTGTTGAATTGATCAACGCGTGACAATTTCAGTAAATGCATGACTTTCCTTTTGCAAACTTAAATGTAACTTCCATGGATATGTTGGTTTTGCTTTTTGTCTCCAGGACAATGATCCAGAAGATAGTGATAACAGTGCTTCTCGTGAATTTCCTGACAGCAGTCTGTACGAGGACTCCCAGCTGGGTTCAGGTTCAGGAGCATCAGGCAGTGGATCAGCTTTGTCTGGTTCTTTAGGCTCTAGCTTCAATGAGTCTTCTGCTTGTGGCACAGGTAGGGAAGTTAGATGTTTGGTGTTAGATGGTCTGCTAGCATGTAATTAGTAACAAGGCACTGTAATGGGAATGGGAAATTCCTGTGAGAGGATCTGTAACCTTTACTTTTCACCAGCTTCCAGTATTTGAAGGCAGGTTTGTTTCAGTCACTGTAGCTGGAAATGTGAATCTAAGAAGCTATTCTTTTAGCTTTGAAGTTACTCTTTCATTTTGCTCATTATTACTTTTCTCTGCATTAGATACTGGTTTACATCTTACTTGAGTAAAGGTAAATCTACCTAGAGCAGGACCTCTCAGAAGCAGAGAAATTGAGCCAATTAATTTTGAGAAGAGTGAATAGAGCCTTGGAGATCTTGAATAACTTAAAAATGCACTTTATCTTTGATTTCTCAATAGGTAGTAATTTCTAGAGCAGTCATCTGGGAGTACCTGTATTTGTATTGCAGAACTAACTTGCAAGAATACACTGGTGGTGTTTTACTTTTTGTGCTGAATTACTGGGATTTTTCGGGGATCTGCATTTATTTTTTTTCATGGTCATTCTCAGCAGGTAGTGGGAAAAGCAGAAAGTATTTTGCCGGTAATTGTTCTTCTGAATCTTCCAAAGAAGAGAGGAATCTGGAAGCAGAAGAAAAAGGGACAGCTTATAAATCGAAACACGAGTCAGCCTGGGTGATGATGGATCATACACCTGAGCAAGTTCTAATGAATTACCAAATGCCACACAGGTTGGAAAACATGAACAGTTTCTAACATGTACTTGGGAATTGTGCATAGAACTGTAGAATTAAAATGATGTACCATGGAAACAGCATGCATGTCAATGAAATTTCAAGAAGGTGTGTTAGTTTACTTTTGTGCCATTTAGGCCCTGGTTATTTACTTTTCTTTACTTTTTCCCCATTTCCCTCCTCAGTTAAAATAAGGGAACATGTGATGTTTTTGCTGAAGTGTTAATGGGATTGGTTATTGTCCTGTCCTTTGAATTGCATAAAGGGGTAAAAATACTGGTTATTTGCAAGTTGCTTGCAATTAGCTTATCTATAATTTGTAGTGAGATTCCACATTAAAAAATAAAACCAAAAAGAAAACAAAAAAACCCCACACCAAACACAAAAACTTCCAACAAAAACAACAACAAACAAAACACTGACTGTTAGACCAGTGTTGAAAGGAGCCTTACAAAGCAGATAAAGTACAGTTCCCTTTCACCAGTTGATGCTGTCTAGGCCTCAGCCGTAGGTAGTCATGAAGAGATTCTCACAGTGTAGGTACGGTCAGTGCCTGCCTTGCTTCGTGTAGCACGGCTTTGTTCACGGGTGTGTATTACCTGCAGAATTAAAGAGGAAGTTTTAAAGCAGGATCTGGAGAAGCTGGCAGTCATGCGAAAGCAGCAGCCTTGGTTTACAGATGGGCAAAAGCAGGAGCTTGCAGAGGTGCATACGTGGATCCGGACCCAGACTGTCCCGCTGCAAATCAGCACCCAGGTGAGCAGGTGGGAAAGGACTTGGCAGCTCATTCCTGTCTTGGCCAGCCAAGGCATTTCTAGCCAGGGTCATCGTACAGTGCTGGGGTCACGAATGTCAGTATAAGCAAGAAATGAGCTCGAGTACACAGAGAAATACCAACATACAGGTCTTGCCATTGTATTTCTTTGTTTTCAAGATATGCAAATTCTGCGTAGGAACTATCTGTAGAAAAGTTCTTTCAGTCACGGTGTTGGATAAATGGGAATAGTGTCATGATCTCATGTAAGACATCTAGAGATGGTTTTTCTGTTCATGTTGAGACTTTGCTTGTATAAAATTGATTGTTGCTATGATTGAATAGCATACGGCACTGGGATATCAATGAGGATTGGAGAAAGTGTGTTCAGCAAGCTGCGAAATGCTCATAATCACAGAGGAGGTTCTGGTCTATAGTAAAAAACACAAAAATAGCTGTTTTTTTGTAGGTGGTATCTTGTGCTGGATTACTTCAGCTGGTATAATTCTTGGGCACTTTGCTAAACTGCTTCTGAATGTCCTAATCAGTTTAGAGTGCTCCCAGGTGCTGTGGAGAAGAGCAAGGCAGATCTAGTCCCACAAAGACTTAGCACTTCAGTGTTGAGTTGTACAGAAAATTTCAAGGCAGAGTGGGCTACATTCATGTACTTTTGCAGCAGAAAAGTCTCATGTCTATTAGAGCGCTGCATGCTGACACAAAAACTTCCAACAAATGTTGGCAATTGTCAAATGTGTGGCATTTATTCTTGGGGGGAAAAAACCAGACATCTATGTCCTTGACTCTGGAAGAAGACCAGAAAATTAGTCTTCGTTTTCCTAATACCTTGTTGATAAAAATCATGTGTCCTGTTGTGGTTAGGACATTGTGTTTGATTCAGATAGCAAAATGATGTCCAGTGATCTTGTTGAAAATTCTGTTGAATATTTACATCTCAAATGTTATGAGATGTATTGGTGTGCACATATCAATATTTTCTATCTAAGGTCCTGAAACTGTTCCTAAAACAGTAGCTCGTATTTCCGATGCAGATTGTGATTTTGTGAATACAACCAGGCTTCTGACAGTAGAAGGAAGTGTAGGATTTCTGTTTCGATGCTGTATTTCCATATTGTACTATTTCTCAAAACCCAGAACAGTGTGGTCTATCAATACACTCGGATGTTTTAGCCTTCCGTGTTGTTCGGTATTGTTGCTCTTCGGGCTGCAGGCCAAATCTTTAATGAGGAGCTTGCTTATAAAGCTGGATGATAAGGTCTTCAAACTGAAGGAAGCCACATGCCTTTTCATCTCAAAGGTAAAACTGTATTTTCTACTAACCAAAGAATAATCTCTGAGACAAGGTAAGTTGCAGGTGCAAATGTCTGAAAATAAGACATCTCTATAATCTCTGCTTTTAGAGGGATTTCAGCCCATTGGTGAGAGGTTTCAACGTCGAGGATTTGACCCTTTGGAGTAGACTCATAAAAAGAAGAATTTAAATTACTATTTCTTGTTCCTTTTTAAAGGGTTGTGTTACATGTGACAACAGGGAAGCAAGTTGTGAGGCTGTACTGGCTGATGGCAATATGGAAAACAAGGGAAAACCACCTCCACTCCTGCAAAACTGAGGGCATCAGCACCTGTGTCAGTAAAACTGCTCGATGTTTCTTTTCCTCTGGCTTTGCTCCATACTAGCCGTGAATCTACGTGGCCGTCTCTTACCAACATGAGCAGTCACACATATGAAACGAAATCTTCCTCCATTACCCTTCTGCTCCTGGCATGACTCTGAAGACAATCTTTCACTGGGAGAAAGATTTCGCTTTCTGACCTCATAGACTTGACATAGAATGGAATATGTATCTAACCTTTAACTGCTCAGTGATGAGCAAAAGACAAAGATTTTTTGGTTTGGGTGTTTGTTTTTTTGAACTTGGCTAGTAAGAGTCTGAAAACATGCAGTGTTTAAGAACCTGTGGTAATGAACCTAACTGATTAGAGCGTGTTTACTCTCCAGGTAAGGTGGATGTATTGACACCAAGCTACAGCAGAGTACTCTTCGTTTTTGTTCAATATTTAAAAGTCTAAACTGAAGATCCTAATACTCTGAGGTTCTGAAGTCATTGTAGCTGGTATGAGAACCCAGTAGGCTTTTTAAAGAGCAGCTGAAACTGGCCAGGTTATTCTGCATCAAATGCCTTTTGCCATCTTGTGCCCACCAGAAAAAAATAAACTGAAGAGAGAAGAAGCAAAGATTTTCCCTGTGTTTATTGTAATGAGTGTTTTGAAGCTAAGTTGTTTTACAGCTTTTGATTTTAAAGTTGTGTTTATCAACACAGATGGATAAAATTAATTGAGGGTAACTGGTTTGAAAATCCACTCGAGATTAAATTACATACAGCAGCCAAAAAAAAAACCCCAGAAATATCAATGTAGTAGTTATTTCCTTCCGCAGGATCTACTTTTTAAAAACAGACACAGGGGAAAGTCTTCTCTATCAAGGCAAATAGTTATCAATTGAAGTAGTTACATGCAATCTTTTATCTTACGTTGCTAGTGCTCTAGAAGGTGGGTTTCTATCTTGATGTTTTTGTTGTTGATTTAGAGTGGTTGAGTTGAATCCAGACATAGCAAATAGGAAATCTTAAGCAGTTTCTCTGGTTTGCTTTTGTTGTGATGATGCCAAAACCGAAAAGAGTCTGAGGTTCATTTCTTCTGCTTTTGTGAAAAGTCACATGTTGTGGAGCCAAACTTGAACATCAAACCACATATTCATTATTTCGTAGCACTTTTGACTTCCTGTACGGGTTTTGACCTCTTTCTTTATAATGGAGTCACTGGCTGTTTAAATCCATGGATCAAAAAGGAGTTTGTGCATAATGTGAGTTTGATGTTCAGAAAGTGGTAACCACTTTCAGTTATTAGAAAGGACTTGTTCTCTTGGATGTCTCAAAGTGCTCTTCAAACACCAAAATCCAGCAAATTTTGTCTGATTTCCCCTTTGTTTATCAAAAGCTGGATGTAATCAGCTTTTCTGTGTGGTGTTACTAATCACCTTAGTCTTCTCAACAGAATTTGAGAATGTAACACATTATTTACCCTTTTTTCTGTGTAATTCTTCCTTTCCTGCTGTGTGAAGTATTTTCATTTCTCTAGTTTCAGTTACTAGTGAACTTCAAGTTGTTAAGTTAAACATACTGTGACATGCAGATCATTGAAAGAAACTATTTATCTAAAGGTTTCTGTTACTTTTAAATTCAATCCAGTGACAATCTTTCTCATTAAAGTTTATTTTAAGGAAAGTTATTTTTACACAACTTTAGGTTTTCAGGGCTAATTTGACTCAGGCGGTGTTCTTTTTTTAATTTTTTTTTTTTTTTTTTTTACAGTATGTTTGCCTGCTCTGTTTATACCTATTGGTTTCTGTTTATTCTTAAGCTGTTTCTTTGTCTTTCAGCTTTTTTCACTTAAACTTGTTTTTTTCTTGTGTTGTAAATCAGCAGAGGTCCACACATCCTCAGTACTGCTTGTGTTCAAACACCTCTTAAAATAAGAGACTTCAGTAGGTGTTTACATGTAGCAGCTTATGTATTCGAGTAAGAAAACATGGGCAGCGTCTTATACCTTTCCTAGTCTTTTTACAACATTTTCCAAATATGGTATTCTGCTTTATAATCACACTGCCTAAAATATTCTCTCTAAAGCATGTAATAAGATGCTTTGTGTATAGGTTTTTTGTTGATTGGGAAGCTTCTTAATTAACTTATCCATCAAATCAGACTTATGCATTAGAATCCATTCTAGTTACCTGTGCTTAAATGAAAATGATTGCTTTAATGTATTTTGAGACATAGTGAAATACATTAATTTGAATACTTCAGGTAAGGACAGCTGTCTCCTTCAAAATGGTTTTGAACACTAAGCCAGAAGAAAAGATAATAGCCAACTCTTTTCTGTACGTTATTTTCACTGTTCATTTCCCAAGTATGAAAATGAGATGATTTGCAATGTCTTAGCAGGCAGACATGTCATCCATTTTGTAAAACTTAGTTTAGGAGAATGGTAATATATACCTAACACTTGAATAATGCTTTTCATCCACAGGTCTGTAAACATGTCAAAAAGATGACTTATTATACCAGTTGTATAAAAAGAGGCAGAGACACAAAGGACTTGCACAGGTGCATACCCCCAGTTTATACCAAATCCAGGAGTAAAATCTGTAAATATTCACTCGCTGTGTCCTGTGCTTGTTTTGCTACAAGAGGTCAAGATTCTGAGCTCTACATAGAAACTTGATCATATTACATGGGTTTCTTGTTTGGAGGTGTTAACCCTTCTTGTACCCCCTACTACTATGAATTTGTGCCCAGTAGAATTATCGAGCAACAGAAAGCCCAGAGAGTTTTTGAAGTGCTGCAAATGCCGTATACCCTCCGGCCATATATAATGAAAATGCACGTGCCTAGCACTTGGAATTCCGAGTTTGTAATTCTGGCTAAATCTTAGGTGCAGGATCTCTTGTATGGGGCTACATTAGACCTGGGTTATGGGAAAAATTTTGATTTTGGAGAAGAATATAAGAGGAATGAAGAGGTGAATCAATGCCCTGTGTAACGATGAGACAATCATTTGCCCAAAAATCAGGGCAGTTCCAGGCTTAGAATGGAAAAAAAGATGTTTCCCAACCTACTCTTTACCCTGTTAGAACCACAATGTCTTGCAGTGAAATGCCTTATCAAACCTTTGACCTCATTTCCATAAGTTTTCAGGAACTGGTAGTTTTTACTTCAGATTTTACTAATCTTTAGTCTTTTGGTGTGCTGGAGTGGTCAAAAGCGAGTTGCAGTTCCAATCTGAAAGACCAGTGGAGCAAGTGTTGCAGCCAGATTTGCACCTGTTATTTTGTTCCTGTGACTTTGTTTTGCCTGACAAAATGTTGCGGACAGTTTAGAGCTGCTTGGAAGGTCACATTTTTGGTGATGAAAAGGAAAACATTCAAGGACAGTACTGATGCAGTTACTACCCCCTGTGGGGGCGTCAGCAGTTCAAGAAACCCCTGGTGGATTTCACTGGCAATTCTTTTTTGTTGTATTCATAAATAGAGAATTATGTTTTAAAAGATGAGTTGATGTGCAAATATTTTCATGGTATTGCTATGAACAGAAGGGACCCTTGTGTATTTTTACAGTGTGGCAACTATTTGCTGAATGAGTAATGTGTGGGTAAGTATCTTCCAGCTGAATCGAGTTTTAAATCACAATCAAATGAATTTTTACCTCGGTTGGTAGGGGGACTCTATTGAAATAATACTCAACAGTGGTTGAATTTACAGTTGTGATTTTAACTGTACACTTTAAAGGAGCATCTGATTTTATAAATAAAATTGAAAAATGTGCTGCAAAGAATTGCTTCAAATGTGTGTTTACTTTTGTTCTTGGTAATTGTAGAAAGTAGATTTTTAAGGAAATACTACATTATGATTGGAATAGATTGGGGTACAGTGGACATTGGGTTGTGGGTACAGTGAAAGTGGTCATGTAGTGGTCACTTGTGCTGTTTTGTTGAGGGGGTTTGTAGTTGTTTGATTTTCTTTTTTTTTTTTTTTTTTTTTTTTTTTTTTTTTTTTTTTTTTTTCCAGCTGCACTCTACCCTGACCACTCCAGGACATATTCTTTCCTTTCTAATTATATTCCACAAAGAAGGGCAAGTACCTTTTGAACGTGAAATATTATATCAGGATTTGTAAACTGTTGGGATTTGGCATGCAGGACTTAAAGGTTCTGCCTCTGCTAATCTTGTTGGGAAATTTTTGTTCTGGAGGAAGTAACAAAAAAAACCCCTGTAGGTTTAATTTATGGGTATGTCCTACAGAGCAGTGAAGTTCTTAACTAGTTGCAGAGAAACAATTTGCTCATTTCTTTCTGCTTTAAGGGACCTAACAGAGAGATGTGATCAACAGTGCTTAAAGAAGCCTGCAGGAGAAAGGCAGAGTCACTGCAGGGAGTACAAGGTACAGAATGAAAGATGTAGCATCATACTGAAATCGGTAAAAAACGAAGTAATCTTAATATGAGCATGTAACTGAAGGTGCTTCTTATAAGGTAAGTGATGCAGTTGCTTGAAACACAGGCATCTTGAAGATACATCATTGGATATATCACTGTAGATTGTTCATTAACTTTTTTTTTTTGAAGGATGATTTGGCCATTCCAAGCATACTTAAAAATATGAGTCCAGTCATCTAGCTATTTTTGGTCTGAAAAATGTGGAAAAGTAAATAGGCTTGTGAAATGGAAAAGGGGTTCTGTGTTTTTATTCAGAGATCTAAGCCATGTCAGCCAGCTATGCTCCTGCTTTGTCAATAGCCAGTCATCCTTCCGCCAGCTCAAGTTCTTGCTCACAGTTAGAAACCTGTAGCTTACACCTGTGCATGAGTGTCAAAGGTGAGCTGAATTATGTACTGCTGTATTTTTGGCACATGGTGAGAAATAAGTGTTGGACCTGTGATGCTTAATCAGCCCAGTGTCCAAAGTATTGGGCCCGTAGCTTTTCTGTTGTAGGTTAGCTTCACAGTCACAGTAGCTATCAGGATATATATTACACACTGCTCCTGAATTTGTGCCCAGTAGAATTATCGAGCAACAGAAAGCCCAGAGAGTTTTTGAAGTGCTGTGAATGCCATGTACCCTCGGGCCATATATAATGAAAATGCACGTGCCTAGCACTTTGAATTCCGAGTTTGTAATCCTGGCTAAATCTTAGGTGCAGGATCTCTTGTATGGGGCTACAAATGGCGCAGCTCAAACCGGTGTCTGCCTGCTCAGCTCTCAGTTGGTGCTCCAGTTTGCTGTCTGGTTCCAGGACAGGTGGGCTCAGACTGGTAGCTGACTTTCCCAGCCACAGTTCCACCTTCCAATGGATAGACAACCTGCCTGACTTCCAAACTCTTCCTACAGTCTTGTTAGTTCTCCGTGCCAGTTCCAGCCTTGTCTCTGGCCTGCAGGAGTGGAAGCTCGGTGCTGAAAGCTGGCAGGAGTATAGCAGGATGGGAGAGAAGTGGAGTTTGCTCTCCTGTGTCATGGACTGGCCAGGTTTTCTGCTCTGGGGCCCTGGGCCTGAGTTGATCTGGCATCTGCTGTGAACGCTTCCTTCAGGACGGAAGCGGTTGGGTGGGCATCAGAGTCTCAAAGAGTTGTCTTTTTGAGAACTACGAATGATGTCTAAAGACACAGTCTGAACTCCTTCAAAGTTTCAGGCTCTGATGAAATTCTGGTGGATTAGAATTAGCTGAACTCCCCCACCAACTCCCTGCTGCTGTGGCCTGGACTAGCTTGAACAGTAAATTGATTGGGTATTGCCATAAGTACTAGCAAGTATTTTTGCAGTATTAAAAGCTTAAAGCTTCAGGATTTATAGCTCGATTACCCTGTCTTGACTCTGTCCTCAACACCTAACAGCTCTTGGGTAGATGACTAGTGAACTTTTTAATATTTTTTTCTGTTCTTACTCATTTTGGTTTTATTTATTTTACTTCATGCTTTCAATGTTTGAAAATACGTGTTTATTTTTTCCCCTCTAAAAAAGGGGAAAAAATTCTCTGTAGGCTCTATACTTCACCGTGCCCATCTGTCTGTCTTAGTAGGTTATTCATTTAGATAAATTTGAAGTCTTCTCCTACAAGTTTTTATTGGCTGATGAGATAGCAGAAAAAGAGTAATTTCCAGACAGGCACTGACTTGCTCCATTATGTAAGAGAAGGATGAGTGTTCAGAAGATTACAAATAGCAGCGCAGGGCATCCAGCTGCCCTGACTTTCTGAGGACATTTTTCTGTTACAGCTGGCATCATCTGTCTTGTAATTTCTATGAAGTGAACAAGCTGCTCCAAGCCTGTAGGCTTTGTTTAAATAGCACGGTCAGAGATTTATGATGTATACTGTTGAGATCAATGTAGCCTGTATATCACCGTTAGGTGAGTTTATTTCAAGATTTCTCTGAGCCTTGATTGGCGTAAGATTTGTGTGAAGTATGTATTGAGCAGGGTAGGGTTCACAGCTCAGACAGTTTGTGCATATTATCAAGATTGGCATCACCCAGAGACACCTCCTGACTGTTTAGCTCTATTCCTTCCAGATATTATCGGGAGGGTACCCAGGATTGAGAAAGTGTGGTGGGACTCTGCATATGAAGGACTCAGACTAGAAGCCTTGTGCAGCTGCTATTTTGTCCTCTCCCTTATTTACGTTAACGTGCCAAGATACAACAACATTATCAATGAGCGGTAGCTCAAGGGAACAAATCTCACTGCCTTGAGTGCCCAAGCAGGAGGTGGCTTGCCCTAGTAACACATATTATCTATATCCATGTGTCACCTTCCTGCATCTGTGTGTGCAGCCACATAAGTGCAGGTCACAGCCACAGAATCTTTTAAATGGTGTCATTCCTGCCTCCACTGACTGTCTGAATCTGGATGCAAGCCTTGACGTTGACAGCCATGGGTACCTTCTGCTTGATGATAACCAGACACAATTCTTCAAGCCCACGGTATGCACAGACAACCCTGTTGTCATGGGTAGCTGGGGGCTAGGCAAGGTGCTGCAAAGAAATAGATTTGTGGGTCTTTTTATGAGTGAACAAGAGAACACTTTTCTCCAGCAGTAGTGGGAGTGGATGCTTGATCCTGACGTGTGCTTATTGTTTTTGTGGTGCCTTGGGGATGGCAGGACAGAACTGGGCACTGTTAACCCCTTACCAGCTCATCAGGGAATACAGCAATGACCCTTTCTTTCTGACACCCCAGTCTCCATCAAGTGACAAAGGAGAAAGTCCTCTTGCCTCTGGACTTAGACACAGTTGAGGCATTGCTCTTCTGGGAGGTTTCATAGGGACCTCATGGGAATCTTGCTTCCCCTGCCCAAATTCTTTGTGTTGTGTCTTTATCTCTTTGTCCCATTACTTTCTTCCTGTTGTGCTCAGCTCTAAGAAAATATTACACTGGTCACAGCATAATTGCAAAATATCAAGAATTTATTAATTTCCAAGTAGCATGGAGTCTAAAGTTAGGCGCTGCCCTCATGTTTCTTCATTCTCATTTTAAATCAAGCAAATCTATATACATGTTTTCAGACATCCATATAAATTATGCAACCAGTCAGGAAGTTTCCTGTTTACACACAATATTTCCAGAAGCACTCGGAAAGATTCCCACGTTTCTTGTACTGTTTCCTGTCCTTGGTCAAGAAGCGTCCCAGCAAAGCAATTCGAGGATGATTTCCGTAGAAACTCTGAAGTCAAACAGCATTAGAGAGGTTACTGTTGGATGGTACTTGTTCCCAGTGGGAAAGTACACTCTTCACTGCCCTGACTGATCACCCAGGCCTGTGTTGTGACTGGGAGAAGGAGAGGCAGCTGCCCCGTGTGCCCTCTGATTTAGATGATGCACTAAAACAAGTCACTGTCTTCTGCATTTGTATTTGATTCACCAGGAAGTGAACAGGGATGATGTTCTCCATGTACCTAATGATTCATAACACATCTGATAATACTGTGTAGCCTATGCTGTATTGTGTGTGTGGGAAATGACATGCAGCTAATACTGGTGCCTGGGCTAATGAAGCTGAAAATTGGCCTTTGCTTAGAAAACTGTTTTTCTGGGGGAAAAAAGGTGGACGGTTTAGAATGATGTGTTCTGGATTATCTGCTCTCTCTTTTTGCCTTTTTCTTTTTCCATTTTTTCCCCCCTCCCCTGCCTATCTAACTGCTAAGTGATTCCACCTTCAAGAACACTGTGGCACACTACTTTAGTCTATACTGTTTATGAAGTCTGTGGATCTGAAATGTCTCGGTAAAAATTCTGTGTAGTTTGAATTGTGGAATCTTATTTTTCTTGTTCCAATGACAGATGATCATTTACTTACCTCTTTGATATATTCCCCTGGGTTGTAGTTGCTGGGGGTAAGACCTGGTAGAGGGGAGACATAATGAAATGTTTTACCATTTAGAAATTGTGAACTTAGACAAATAATTCTCATGTGCCATAATGCTATAGCTGGCAGAACTCTTGAACTGGGACATTCAGAGGACCAGACAGTAACATCTGTTGCTCCCCAAACCATCCATTGCTATGGATTCTGCACTTTCTGCAAGTATTGATGTTTTGTAAGACTGCTATTTTGTTTTGTCTGCCAGCTCCTTTAAGGCAAATCTTTGCCTTGCCCTGGTTTTGCCGTATGGAGGTTTTGCTAAACTCCTTTGGAGGCTTTATCAGGTAGTGTTGAACTCCAGGCATGGTCTCAGTGGGTTTCCCCAAGGCCCCAGTTGACTGAATGACAGCACTCTGTTGCCTATGCATAATGTTGTATTTCAGTAAATACCTGGGAGTTGGGGCACAATATCTGTGGAAGCTGGAGATGCAAACCATGGGCACTCTCCCATTGCTGTGATAAATCCTCACCTGCTTTGTTGTCTTCAGTCAGTGTGCCCAAGAGCTCTGGCAGAAACTGAATCAGAGAAGTGCTTCCTGGGCTGCCCAGCCTCTCCAGGTTTACTCTTGAATCTTCATCAGCTGCAAATGGAATATGATAGAAACAGGCATTTGGTGAGTCTTTTGCTTTGAATTCCTGTTTCAGTCTGTCTCAGGTGATTTCTGATCAGGTCTGTTGGCCCCACCTATTGAAAATTTTCATGAAAGCACCAATCATCCATCCTCGTTTAATGATTATAATAGGGGATAGTTTGCTTTGTGGTTTTTTGCCTTCCAAAGCTTTGAGAAAAGGTATCTTCCTGATGTTAATCTCAGATTTCTCTGTCAGATGTTTTCTTAGGAAAGTTTTTTTGACCAACAGCAGCCCCTCTCATCCTGGAGACTCTTCATATTAGCAAGGAAGATTTAAGAAGCCTAGTGGATGTCTTCAAACAAATGCAGTAATGGTTAGAGCCAGCTTGTTCACTCTGTGATGCGATAGGTATTATCCATACTGAATCAGGGTTACCTGTAAGTGCAAGTTTCATAGTGGAAGGCTTAAGAAGATGCTTGCTTAGTGAGTCCAAGATTTTCGAAGCGAACTAGGGACTACTGATACCTATTAACCAGCACAACAACTGGTGCACCAGCAAAGCTGGTAAGAACAGCCACTTTTTAATAGTCAGCTTTAAGCAATAACTTTGGGTGGGTTTGATGTGCCTGTTCTTTCAGAACTCATTTCAGAAAGTCTTTCTGTACAAGTCAGGTCTGGTGACAGTAACCTTCTGCTGTGATGTGCAGACTCTGCTGTGCATTTTTACCTAGCCATTTCAAACTTTGCAGATAGCTTTTTCAAGCAAAGATTTATCCTTTCCCTGGGCTAAATGGGATCTGAATTAGTGCAAACAAATTGCATGCTCAGTACGTAGGAGTGTAAGACAGACTTGCCTGTTCTTGATGTTTGTGGTAGGTTTCCCCCTCTTTAAGTACAACATAGCTCGCTTCAAAGGATAGGAAGAGGAGAAACTACATAGCCAAGTTTCTCTACGTTACCCAATGCCTACAAATGCTCAAACACTAAATACCAGCTCACATTCAGTGCTGGATACATACTTTTGTTTCCTGGATCTCAAAGCAGCGGGGATAAATATTTAGGGCACCCAACCTCCCCATTTTACAAGATTAGCCCCCACTGATGTATCACTTGAGCTACTGGTGTTCTGAAGGCATTCCTGCTTTTACTGCAGCTGATCAGCACAAATCAAGACCCCTTGGAAAGTACACCTGCCTCTTTTCTGCTTTTATTGTTCCTGCCCCTGCTTTAGAATCATTAAAATCAGAAGACTCTTACCTGAGAGTTGATAGGACATCTCACTGGTGTTGATGATGGGGAGAGATGAAAGAGAACAGGAGAAGCTGACAATAATGAGACAGCAGAATATCAGCTTATGCAGCATTGCTGCGTTGAATGTTTCGTCTTTGTCCACCCCTGTAACTCAGAACTCCTGTCTGAGTGTTGCCTCCACTCCCAGTTTCTCCCGTTATATACCTGCTCATGACTTCATAAACATCATCATGTTCTCTCCCCCCTTCCAAAAAAAATCCAATGAATTTATTGCCCATTGATTCTAAATGGGAACCACTTTGCATTGATGTAATTTTTCAAGGTAACAGTTCATAGACAATAAATTTACTGTCTTACAGCTTGGTGTACAAAATGGATATTATATCAAACCAAGCACAGTAAAGTTTATAAATCTGGCATGTAAAAAAAAGTAACTTCCAGTTATAAATCATGAGTTAACAAAAGGGTCAGACGTTGGTTGAAATGACCAGGGCAATAAGACAGCTGATTTATGAGCCTTAGCAGGCTTGACGCAAAGCATCTGACATGAAATGCACTTTTTTTTTTTCCTTTTGTGAGATAGATGAATGTGTTGTGTTGTATTTGGGGCTCTTGTGCCAGAAAAAGTAAAAGAAAAAGGGAGTTAAAACATCTAGTTAATTTACAAAGGTAGTATTAGGGGAATTCAATTTTTTTGTTCGTTCTGCCCCCCTTGCAGCATTTCACATCTATTTATTTGGGAAGACCTCATCCAATGTTGCCCTAGAGAACTGTCTTGGCAGAGGAAGTATAGCTTCCATCTGGAGACTGGCTTGGTACATATGAACTACTTTGGTTGATATTAAACACAGGTCCCTCGGTAGACTGGGAGACCCTTTTCCATTTCACTTCTCTTTCAGTTAGAACTAACTACTTAATTCCGAGAGTGCTAGCAATGTTTTTCCATTTGCCTTTTGCTTTTACTTAATGCTAATACAGTAGCTGCCTTATGTAATCTCATCACTTAAAAGCTTATTTCCCTCCATCTAGCATATTTTGTCTTCTCTACTTACAATTTCATTTTTCATATCAAAGAGCAAGGACTGACTGGACGGGTCCCTCATCTTCATTCTCTATGAAATCTCATATCCAACTGTATAGAGCCTTGAAAATAATAAAAAAAAAAAGTTTATGGCTGTTTTCTTTCCTTTAGATGGTGAGAAGATAATGCCTGTTCGTAACAAATTGAGGTTCGTTACTTTCTCTAATCAAATGTTTTTGTCTTGAAGTGCTCTTCAAAATACTATGAAATCCAGCTAATGTTACTAAAGTTCTTTCCCTGTGCTGGATTTTGTGATAATTTTAAGTTGCAAAAGGTATAAATTTATCTGCTTCTCATCTTTTTCCTTTATTAACATTTCCTGTTGAAGCACCCTAATTTTTATATTGTACATCCAGTAGCTTCCAGGACTAATTTCAAATTAACTACATTGGTCATATAGAACAGATGTATTTTTGCTGCAGGTCTAATTCAAAGAGAGCACGTCCCTCATGGGCATGGTTAACAGGTTGTCCAGAAACACAGTGGTCTCTGAAATAGCAGTTGAGGTCAGAAGGCACCTCTGGAAATCATCCCGTCTAATCCACCTGCTCAAAGCAGGGTCAGCCAGAAGGGTTGTCCAGGAGCGTGTGTATTCAGGTTTGGATAGCTTCAAGGATGGAATGGGACAGAATTTCAAAAGTAAGGGTGACAAGGCCCTGACCATCCCCATAGAAATTCAAATGCTCTGATTTGAGTGCAGACTGGGGTGTAGGAGAGGTGTGGAATTAGCACCAAGACAACACCCTGGCTCCAACAGTTGATCCTGCATGATAGCTTGATTGGATTTTAGGTCTTATCAGGGTGGGTCTATCCTGCCACAGTCCCACAGAGGACTACCAGCCTAAACTTTTCTAAACTTCCCTGTGTGCACAGAAAGGGTTAGCCTTGCGTTACAGAACACATGCTGCAGGGTGTCTGAACTACAAATCCTGTTTCTCTGGACTTCTCTTTGCTGAACTGAGTATTTATGACAAAAGAATTTCTCTACAAAATTAGCCTAATACATTTTATGCTTCTCTTTATCTGTGCTTCCCTATGAGAGAAATAAGTAGCAAGAGAGGAATTCTTGTTCCTCATCTGAGTCATGCAGCTCTTCGTTCCAAAACTGGAGACAGTAATTAGGTCTGATTTGATGCATGATCTCACTGTTGGTGCTGGATGCTCTGTACAAATGCTTCTCCTTCAGTGAACTATCAATGACAATGGTGTTATCAATATTCGCTCTAAGCATTCTCCAAAGAAAGCTAATGAAGCACTCTTCACAAGCAACTTCTGTGCTTTGTCATTTCTCGAGGAAGACTCAGCTTCTTAGAGCCATCATGAAGTGCGTCATGTTCAAGTTGGGCAACTTGCCCACAGTTATTATTGCCTTTACTCAGATTTGAAGTTGTCACTTAGACACTCTTTCCTCTACCAAAATGTCAAAGGCATTTTTTTCAGAGTACAGTGCACACGTCATCATGCAAACCGAAGAAACAGCTCATACCAAACAAAGGTACACAACCCTGAATCCATCGGTGAGGGAAGTAAATGTGAATTGCACTGTGAAACCTGGGAAGTTGATTTGCAAGAAACTGATTTAGTTTCTATCAAAATTAGTATTTTGTGGGAAAAGTTTTCAAAGTTCTTATTCATGCTAATAGACTTTCTTTCAAGAGCCTCAGTTTAAAATGACAAGGCAGATAGTAGCCCAGATAAATTACTGAGAAAATTCTAAGCAGTAGGTGTATATGAACCCATCATAAAAGATTATCCTTCGTTATCAGAAGAAATAACTCCTCTTGGTTTAAAATGATGGATGGTTCATGAAGTACAAGTTGCAAGAAAACTTTTTTTAAAAAGTAAAAATAATACACAATGAAACCAATCAAAAACACCTCCCAAAATTATCTACCTTCTGTGTCAAATAGCAAGGATGACATCTAATCTACAATGCACCAGTTCTTTCCTCTGTTTTTAAGTCCTTTATGTCAAGTAAGCACAAACTGTTATATTAGTCAAGTATTGTGACAGTTGGCAAAAACAGAAATTTCAGAAAAGGTGTGAGTTACCAGTCGCATTTGTATGGGGGATTTTTTCAGAGGATATAAGTTCTGATGTAGATTTTTGGCTTGAATTTACTTTGCAAAAAGAGAGATGTGCAGTAAAATGATTTTGTATTGACACTGTAATTGCAGATGAGCTTGTTATTGTGTAAATGTCCTATTGACATTATTATACACAATTGTTATAGTGTAAATATCCTATTGCTCTTCCTTGAATTTTACTAGTATTTTTAACTTAACATCTTGTTTCAATGAGTTACACATCAGCTGATATGAGAGAAAAAAATGTGTGCACTGCTATTTACTTTCCTGGGTAGGGTCTAGCATGTAGGGGCTTGGGGGTTTTGTGCTTTGCTATCACTGCTGGTTTAGCAGAAATCTGTCCTTATTTACACCTGAGAAGTTTACTTTGTCCTAAAATTTAATGGTTTAGCTGATTATTCAGCTTCATAAATGATTATTAGATCTATTTTGCATACCAACATAGATGCCTTGTGAGATCATATATGCAATAAGGCAATTTTTTCCTGCCACTAGCTTGCATTGCCTTATTTATACTCTGCATTTTAGCGTTTACTGAAAATGGCCTGTTTGGAGACTAAGCTGACCGAAGGAAAAAACTAACCATAACTTGGGCACTTGCTGTTAACTTTCTTTTTGAAGATGCTGCTTCTGCTCACTGTGTGTGAACTGTGATGTAGCATGTCACTTATGTTTCCTGTAACCTCATAGATGTATTTGGGTATTTCTATCTTCTGAATTTCTTTCAATGTTAGGTAATATCTGCGAGAGGTTCTGACTTAAATTTTCTTGTTCTGTGGTGGGCTGAAGGTGCATAGGTGAATGTGTGTGCTTACCTGAGCACATACCTCTGTGTAATGCAGATGGCAAGTCCTTAGGCCCCTCTGAAGATATTTTATTTTGCTACAGAACTGGCAAGTGGTCTAAAAATTCTTGAGCACAGGATCATAGCTGCCAAAACGTTGCTGCTTTGTAAGTACAGTTTCCACCAGTTTGAGGGGGAAAAAACCCTCTTGCTCTTTGGCCCTGCTGGACTGGCCCACTGTAGTCAGGGTATATTTTCCAAGTGAAGCTTGACAAACTGGTTCTTAGTTCTCCTGTCTTCTCAGCACTACAGAATTATGAAACTGAAGCTTCACTCTGTTTGACGTGAAGGAAAGTAAGTCTGGCGTGACTGGAGCTTGGAAGTACAGCACATCGATATCTTATGGGAATTGAATTCTGGATAACACAGCCACAAACAGAGGAGCAGAGACCTGATCTTGAAATAAGGTTTCTTTCACAAAAAAATGTAATGGAACTAACTATGCAATTACAAATGCAAAGTTTATTTTTAAAACTGAAATTATGAGAGCAGACGGTGTAAGGAAAGACAGAAACACATCTGCAGCAAGGCTGGAACTTTCTCTGTACCCTTCTACCGCTGTCCCAAGGTATCCTAAATAATCTGTTCACCTCTAATAAGAAGTTATGATCTGGATAAAAGCAGAATAAAATCTTCTTTACTTAATTTTTCAGGTCATCACAGAAAGGAGTACAGAGCAGCCTTGCTGAAAGGCACAGGCTGTTAATCAGCTCTGTCCGTCCTTCCTCCTCCTCATTTCACCAGTCCCAGCTGTAGAGCAGGTGGGAGCCTTGGGCTCATTTCTTGGAAGGTGCACATGTTTCTGCAGTGCTGCTGCACTAGGAACTGGCAAAAGTTTCCAGTTTGGGTTTCTTTGTCGCAGAAAACTCTATTGTGAGGCATTTTCAAGTCAGAATACTAGATTTTTAGAGACCTTTTAATAATCCAGAGTAGTCCAAATGGGCACACCAGTCCTTCCTGACATGGGGCGTGTATAAGCAGAGAACTATTGGGAAAGAGCTGGGGCAGGTGAACATATTTTCCTGTTGGGTTTTCTGCACAGGGCTGGACTGACTCGTCGGTGGCTGTATTTTGTATTTTTTATTTTATATCAGCCGGGCCCGGGGCCCTATCAGAGCTCGCCAGAAGTGGCTTCCCCCACCCCCACAAGGGGGCGCTGCGGAGCCTCGCGCGGTGTGGCAGGAACTGGAGGGGGCACGGGGGGAGCACAGTTTGTCTTTGGGGGCTCAGCGTGTTTGGTTGGGTTTGGGGGTCAGTGTGTGTGTTTGTGATTGGGTTTGGGGGGTCAGTACGTGGTTGCATCTGGTGAGGGTTGGTATGTGTGTGTTTTTTGGGGTTGGCGCATGTTTATGTTTGGTCAGGTTTGGGGTTTTTTCATTTTTGTCTTCTGAGAAAGGTTTTATCTCTCCCCTTCCTGCATACACACGTTTCTCAGTTCAAGGACTCTCGCCTGGTTTTTTTAAGAATGATTAAATATGGTCAAGAGACTTTTCCCTCTGGAAGAAGTATGTACTTGTGTATACCATGTATTCCTTAGGCATTGGTTTGTCTTGAGTAGCCTCACTGATAGGAGTCAACATTATTTACAGGCGTTGGAACTGTATCAGAGGCTCAGCTTACTAAAGACCACACAAACAACTGTGTGCATCAAGGCAAAACAGACTGGTCAGAATCATTACTCAGGAATGGGTCTTGCATGAAGAGTGGTATAATCTGCTCTGCTTTCTCATTTACTCTGACCATCTTCTTCCTTCTCCTATGATCTTTGCTGTCATGTCATTTTTAGAAGTAGTCCAGGCTTGTTCTCATGTTAGGAGGCTCGGAAAGCCTGCCTTTATTATGTGGTTTAAATCTCTGAAATCATGGCTAAAGCATTTTGTGCAGGATTTTGGCCTTTCATGAGGCTTTTATGTGGCAGCCCCTTTGTTAGTCCTTTTCTTACGCCTCGTTCCCTGCTTTACCTTTCTTCTCTCTTCCTCCTGAGCCCTGGGCTCCTGCTATGTCTCTGAGTGTCTGGTCACCTGGCACCACAGGTCCCTGTTGCAAAAGGGTTGGTGCCAGTTCACAGCCTCTTGTCTTGGGCTTGCACTACCCAGAGCTCAACCTGCAACTCCACTGCAGCTACACCCCAAGCTACTGCACTAAATGCATTCCCCAACAGTTTTATCAGCAGTAGATACTATACTTTCTTTTTTAAAACAATAACACAGTCCTTCTGAGGTTTAATTTAGGTTGTAATAACAAATTACCAAGGTAATCCTGTTGCCGAGCTAGATGAAGGCTGCATACTATGACGTTTCATTCTTGTTCTTTTCTTAGACCATTATTTTTTAAGAAGAGTATTGAGGAGTTTTCCAAACAAATTATTGTCCTGGAGCCTGCCCACACAGGCATCTGTTCAGCTGAGGATTTAAAGGAAGGAATTTCAAAATTTCTGTCTCCCAAGGTTTCAAATGCAACTTTAAAAAAGATGGTACTACTAACGGTCAAAAAGGGAAGCAGCAATACCCTGCTGATTCTTTTTTTACTAGTTTGGATGATGGCGTGGGCAGGCCAGGCTGTACTTGTACTTTTTCCAGCCCAAAGTGAAGAAGTGAAGAAATACTAAAGCAGCAGATTTCAAGAGATGGAGAAGGCATAAGAGACATCTTCCAGATTTCCCTGTTGGAGATACTTCATACTCTGTTAACTGCGTGGTGCTCTGCCTCCTCAGTTTCTTGCTACAAACCATTTTATTGAAAACTTAGTAAGATTTTGGTGTCTTTGAAGACTATGTCCTTTTCTTTGTCTAAAAAAGCTAGAGGATAAGGGCTTTAATCTACAGTGGGGATGGAAAAAGACAATTTTTGTCAAGAGATGTCCTTATGCCTTTTTTTGTTTTTCTGTCAAGCTTTTCACAGTCAGCATAGACATCCACAGAGGCTTAGGATCACTTATCACTGTAATGTCCACAGCAGGTATCAGAGGACAAATTTCAGGTAGTTCTATAGAAGTTCAGTGTGTGGGCAGGACCTTCTGACTAAATAAAGAGGAATGCTAATAATCGTTGGCATTTAGCTGTCCACTTAGCATTGGCAGTAAATGAATGGTGCACAGAAGCAGACTTTTAATTTTTTTACTTTGCTTTGTGACTGCATAATCCCTTTAATCCTTCACTATCAGAGGTTTTTATTAATTAAATGGAATCTCTGCAGGCTCAGTGATTCACATTTCAGGGCAAATGTGTGTATTTAACGGGGAAAGTTGGCATAGGTCTCACTGGGTAGGTTTAGAGCAGTTCTTTCAAGGTTATTTTGTAAATGAATGAAATGAATGTGTGTTTCATGGCAGTCAGCCACGTAGAATCTTCCCTTTGCTGTTTAAGAGCTGAATTCCAGCTTATCAGAGAATTCCCAGTGCAAGCATTAACTGATTTCTCTGTGATGATTGACCGATTCTGACTGGAGTGGAAAGCTGTCCTTGGGAATGGGAGTGACCAACAGGAGCAGGAATTAACAAAGGCAAAGGAAGCAGGTGTCAGATCTTTGTCTTCTGATTTGGCAAGTTGAATGTTTCTTGCTACACTGAAACTAAGTAATGGGAGCAAAATCCTCTTTTCTCCAAGAATTCCTGAGGCATATTTATAAGAGAATTCTGAAGAGCAGTCTATATTTAGTTAGATACTCTTATTCTTTTGCTTTGTATATGTCTTTTGTGAGTAAGGCTTGGAACAGACAGTACCAACTGGTTACTTCTGAGCAGAGTCTGCAGAAGAGATCTGGAAATAAGAAAAATCCACCCGTGCTTGTCAGAGTGGAATTAGGACCTGTATCACACGGAAAGGATATAATACCTGGTGAGCTTGTTCTAGCACAATCCTGTATTTCCTCTTTTTGTTCTTGCTGTGCAGCTCCTTTCCTGTAATATGCAGAAGAACTATATTCTGGTGAAGGATGTATAAAAAGAGGAGAAGAAATACTGCAGATCTTCACAAAGAACAACCCTCAAACTAGTTTTTAGATGCCATTTATGGTCTTAAAAGTCTTTTCCAACCTAATGACTCCATGATTCCTGCTCTCATTCCATCCATTTCTCCATTAGTTCTTGTGACAACCTTCCTTCCTTAAGTTGGAGAGGGTGATGGGGAAGTATTTCTGTGTGTTTGTGACTGCTCAGCTCTATCCTTGGCCTTTTCAGCTGAGGAAGTTTTTACAAAGTCTAGACCAGATAGTATCCCATCCTAGCATCCATGTCGCTTTTCTAAAAATCCTCTACAAGACAAGCAGGATTTATGCTTAGAAGGAAATAATCCATTGCCAACCTGCCTTTACTCTCTTTAGCCGTGCATCTCTTGTAAGAAATTAAGGAGTTAAGATGTGTGACAAACAGTTTTAATTACTGATGCCACTACTAACTAAGCCAGGAAATGGTGCTGGTTCTGGAAGCAATGAAAAAGCAGCAGGCTCCCCTGCTTTTACTTATCTTAAAAGAGAATTTGTCTCCTTTTTCCATGCCTTCAGAACTCGGCCTGACATCACCTGGGCCTCTGCGCATGGTCTGGCTAAGGCGGCACCTTCTGACTTCCAAGATAAACAAACGGAAACACAAAAAGCTTGCATCTGGCCTGTTACCTCATCCTGGGCCACCTGGGCTGCTTGAGAGTCATCATGGCATTCCCAGTTCCATTTTGCATGCTAGGGATAATAAATTAAATGACTGTCAAGAAAAGAGACATGCACAGAAAGCAGACAACACTTAGAGCTCAAAGAGTTTTCATGGCATCACAGAGGGGTTGGGCTGGAAGGGACCTTAAAGCTCATCCAGTCCCACCCCCGGCCAGGGGCAGGGATGCCTTCCACTAGACCAGGTTTCTCTAAACCCCATCCAATCTGGCCTTGAACACATCCAGGAATGGGGCAGCCACAGCTTCTCCAGGCAACCTGTGCCAGGGCCTCACCACCCTCAGAGGGAGGAATTTCTTCCTAATATCTAATCTAAATCTCTCCTCTTTTAGTTTAAAATCATTCCCCTTTGTTCTATCACTATCTGCCCGTGTACAATGTCCCTCACCCTCTTTTTTTATAAGCTCCCTTTAAGTACTGAAAGGCTGCAGTAAGGTCTCCCTGAAGCCTTCACTTTTCTAGGCTGAACACCCCCAGCTCTCCCAGCCTGTCTCCATGGCAGAGGGGCTTCAGCGCTCGGAGCTTCTTTGTGGTCTCCTCTGGACCTGCTCCAGCAGGTTCTTGTTTTTCTTGTGCTGAGGAGTCCAGACCTGGACACAGCACTCCAGGTGGGGTCTCACAAGGGCAGAGCGGAGGGGGAGAATCATCCTCTTGATGCAGCCCAGGGTGTGGCTGGCCTTCTGGGACAACCAGTTAGAACGACTCATCTGCATTACTTGTACAGGAACTGCTAAGTTTGTCCGGGTATTAAACAATCTGTATGTTCAATAAAAGCTCCTTGTGAAGCCAAGATGCACATGATCTATCAATGATTCATCATTGCCAAAAAATACTTCTTTTTTAACAGCCTGGTTCTGAATTATGGACAGTTAGACTTTACTGCTTCCTTCTGCCTTAACTACCAATAATAAAAGATACATAGTGCAGTTTCTTCCCCTTCACCCTTGCTGGATAAAGGAGTTTCTGCCGTGCTCAACATGCATGCAGGAAGGCTGTTGTCCTCTGTATTAAGAAACAGACAAATTGAGCCACAAATTCTGTTCAGGAATGCTAGTAGGAGTTTAATTATGAAAAGTGTTTCTTTTAATCTAATCACTGATGATCCCTAAATCTTCCAATGCAACACTTGTGTAAAAGCTTGAAAGAACAAAACATTTAAAAAATTGCATTTGACATCTAGTATTATTTGGATCAGATACGTACACCATTTCTGCTTCTGTAGTTTGTATAGTTGCCACTTGTCACGTTATCTGGCTTTGACTGAAGTTTTATTACCTGCTATGTACTTTATTCAGAAGGTCCAAATACTTATCTTTTTTTTGCAGATGCAAGCTTCCTAACAAACTTAATTGATGAGTCTACCCATTGCATTTTCATCACGTACTGCCAGAAGTGGTTTTACAACTGTCTGCTAAAAACACCACAAAAAGTAAGATTTAAGCAAGTTCTCTAGTACTTTTATATAACATCTATTTATAAGGGGTCTAGAATGGGAACAAGCTTCTAATGCATTTGTTCTGTGTGACCAGAGTGAAGGCAAATTACACAAAAATGAACTATGTTCAAGGAAGTGCATTATTCTGTGGCTGTAGTTTGAGTTCTTTATAGAAAGCCACAATTCACAGAATTGGAATATTGTATAAATCTGAAAACTGCTAAACACTCCCAGCTATCTTAGTATCTATAGTGCTGCTTTTGTTATGAATTGTAATGGCCTGCTCTGGCACTTGGCTGCAAAATGGATGAATCCACCTATATTTATTTTCAGTATTATGAGTGCATCGTGAAATAAAGCTCTGCTACCAAAGCTTTCAGAGAGCGAGCAAGCACTGCATGCTGTGAAGTGCTCTGATCTTCCCTTTGCAATTGTACCATGTAAAAATGGTGTTGCAAATGCCATGACTCAAACATGCATTTTCTTTTTTCTCAAGACCAAAGTAACAGTAATTGATCAGAGAGACAGATAGCATCTGATGTTAAAAATCTTTCCAACCTCAGTTACAAAAATAGTACCAGAAAGTTATCACACATACAGCTGCAACGTACGTAAAGGTTACATCACCTAAAAGATCAAAGCTGAATGATGTAGGGCTGAAGGTGGTGCAGTCCAGCTGCACAGTAACAGCTATTTCTAAGATCAAGTCAACCACAGCTTCTCAGTGTTTCCACTGCCTGTGTAATAAAACAGCAGATGCAAGCTACGGAACACTTTGCAACTCTAGATTTTTATGGCTTCCTCTCCCTGACATATATAAGAAGGTGTGCAGTGGTGAGGCAGGGGCTCTGTTTCTCGTGCTGATGGGATCTGAAATTAACTCCATCTGTATTTGCACACAAACTCCAAGAATGCTGGGTTTGAGCCAAATTTTGGGAGGAGCCCAGCTCTAGACTGAGGAGGAGGGCTGGTAATGATAAGATACGGTGAGTGTCACCTATGCCTCTACTATTGCTACAGATTGCCTTTTTAGCATAAAGTACTTTTGGACTGCATGTAAAGTGTGGCTCAGGCACCAGTGGTGATGGTTTTGACCCTGGATGGATTTCAAGTATCCACTAAAAGTTGCTACATTCCCCCTCTCTCTGCAACTTTACAGAGGAGAGGAAAAAAACCGCTGAGGATTCCTGAGTAGACATAAGACCTGGGAGACACATGCGGGGGTAGAACTTAAATTTATCGCTAACAGAATACGAGTTAAAAAGAACAGAATAGTTTTAAAACACAAGACCTTCTCCACCCCCCCCTCTTCCCTCCATGTTCTCCCTCCCCCCCCC
>VXAY01003869.1:0-38638 GCA_013399855.1 Oxyruncus cristatus | reverse complement strand
ACTGTTAACAACAACTATTATTTATAAAATAATATTTTTTTATGTATGGAACACTTTACACTGCCTTTAGTGAAGAATTTCATGGTACAAGAGTTACTTTTAGCTAAACGCTTCTGTAATTCAAGTTGTACACTTACTAAAGGTATGTGTTAGTGAATGTCCCTGATGACTTCTCTACTCTTAAAAAGCAAAAAGGTTATTTTGGTAATTGGCATTTCTAGGATATCTTGCACTGTACTTGTTTTCAGACAAAAAGCAAGCCTTCACGTGGAAAAGCTCTACATATGTGCAGTTGCCCTTTCCATTCTGAGTAAGATACTATATGCAAGATGTGAACAGGGAGTTGTTAAAAAGATTTCTGACAAATTAACTGTGTTGAAAAACGTTATTTCATTGAACTAAACATACTTATTCTGAAACGTCTTCAATTCCAGAAACTCCTACCAAAATAAGAACAAGTTTTGAAGAAACCTTTTAACAGAGTCCTGGGCAGCCTGTTTGGGATAAAATGAGGGAACCTACCGATTCCAGGGCTGCTTACTTGTGAACCTTTCCTAGCAAGGGTGAGGGATTCTTCTACAGTTATCTACTAAGTGGAAAGACACAATTAAGTTTCTTTCCCAGTATTTCCATTTTTCAAAGTACTGCCGCAACAAACCTGAGACATCATCAATTAATCAAAGCAATTGACTGGATTCCAGTTTAGAAATGTTAGAAAACTGTGGCTTCAGTTTAACCACCCTCTAGCCTTTGGACTTGTAAAGTACAAATTCTTCAGTGCTGATCTGAACACGTCTCTAAACCAATAATCTTTCTTGTCTTTGTGTGTACAAGTTTTCCTTTTATTTTGTTTTATAGACATTTTGAAGGTATTTATGGGGGAAGAAGAAGTCTAACTCACTTGTCAAATATAATCCCTAATTTCTCCATTGTAGTTACAGGGACAATACATCTGTTCTAGTTGTTATTAATGTTGTGTTTTATAAATTTAATGTCTGTGATTCAGCCAACTACAGGCAAAATCCCTCAGTAACTCTTAGGCAAGAGCTGCAAAGAGAACTCAGTTTCAGGGTGCTAAAAGGAGCAACCAGGATTTCACTAAAGGAACAATCACTCCAGGATCTTCTGGAGAAATGAATCAGTCTTGGCAAAATCAGAGCACCTGTCGGGGTAAGAATTCAAGTCAGATAGATCTGGGAAACACCACAGAAGATGATTAGAATACATGACAAATATGGTCAGAATAGGTTCTGCTGTCCAAAACAGAGCATCAATTTACTGCATCTGTAGTAACAAAATCATATATGAAGTGCCTGCCATGCCTTGATTGTTTTGTAAGTCTTTCTGAATCCTCACAGATTNTGAAACTTCATCTCCTTGTGCCAGGAGGAGCCCAACTGGCAGGTGAAGGGGGTGAGCCCACGGCAAGTGCCTGGCTGCTGCACACCCAGCCAGGATATCTCTCAGGGAAGGGGGAGCATTACTGTCTGCAGCTCCAGCTCCCTGGTGACTTTCTGAAAGTATCAAAGGAGTCATGGGTACGATTTTTCCCCTACTTTAGAAGTTCATGTTTTGAGTAAACTCCAGCCTTAAAGCTTCGATTTTTTTTTCCTTTTTTAACATGCTGGCTGAAATAGCAAATTTGCTATGCCTTACGTTATATTTTGTAAGAATTATTCCTGCAAGCAAATGATGTTACACTATTTTTGTTTCATGTATCTATTTTCTTAAGGGTGTATTGACCAGTGTAAATTTGGAGCTTTTCATTACAAATTTCATGTTAAAATACCAATTTCAAAATTTCTGAAATTTACGTTACAAAGGAGGGGGAGCAGATATCAAGCAAAATTCTGAATAACATTAAGGCATAGAACATACCAGAGAAGGACCACTTGTAAATTAACCTTATTTCAGGAAAACTGATACTAAACTCTGAAAATGATTCTAAGGGTTTGTGAGACTGCTGAGACTACTGGTAGTGATCTCTAAGCAGTTAGGTCATATGGATACTGTGAGACTGATATTTTATTGTTCAGTCTTACTTTATGCATGAAAAAAATATTCTAATACTTTGTTTATGGATCACAGAAAAATAAAGATCCAGAGCTGCAGGCACTTACCCCAAGATTGTCACCACTCCCAAAAGAGATTTTTCACTGCTGTGTTCATTCTCAAAAAGGATCTGATGAACTGCATACAGTATTTCCTTACATGTGATTTACAAAGTGTGATTGTCAAGGTATTGTTATATGAATGGTATGTTTGTATAAACATGTAAGTAGTTAGCTAAAAGGAGTCAATGATTTCCCTTAACGAAGATATTGGGAGCAATGTTAGCACCTCTTATGTATTGTCTGGACAGAGACATTAGCACTTCTCAGGCTGGGGAGGGAAGTCAAGAATCGTACAGGCACAATGTTACAAACTGACATCCTGAAAACGTGATGAAGTACCAGAGAGTTGTGGAGCAGCAAGGACAAATGTCTGAGCATGAATGTAACCTGCAAAAAGAGAATGAGCACACAGAGACTGATGCATCCCGCCATCCAGATTTCCCTCAAGAAATGCAATATGCAGCCTGTGTATCTTGCCATACAAATTGATTTCAGACAGTAAATCATGTCAGCATGGTTACAGTTTGCTAGCTAAGTTAAACATATATGTATGTATATCTGTGTATATGTGCATATATATGTGTGTATATATGTATATACATGTATATGAGTAAAAGCAGTAAATACACTTCAGGTTGTCTATCTGTTTCACTTAGCTTCTAAACTCGAAATGCTATGCCTCTGCCTAAAGTGGGGCCATGAAACAGTTCCTGGCAGAGAAGTGACATTGTGGGCAGATTAGCTTTGGCTGCCAGCAAGACCTCCACCTAGCCACTCTCACACTCCTCTGCTTAACATGACAAGGGGAGAAATTAGGATGAAAAAGGTCACATGTTAAGAAAAAGACAGTGAAATCATTCACCAGTTACCATCATGGGGAAAACAAAATCAATTTGGAGAAGATTTATTTAATGCATTGTTATTTTTTAAAAAAAATAAAGTAGGATGGTGAGGTATGAATGCAAAACTGAAAACACCTTTTTACCTCATCTCCTCCCTGGCTCAACTTTAATTGCCAGCTCTTCTACCTAGTTCCCTCCCTGAGCATCACAAGAGGGATGGGGATGAGGGCTGTAACCAGTCCATAATACTTCACCTCTGCCTCTCCTTCCTCCTCACACTGTTCCCCTGCTCCAATGTGGAGTCCTTCCCACATGACAGTCATTCAAGAACTTCTCAGAGTAGTTTCTTCTCACCAGGCTGCAGTTCTTCAAGAACTGCTTCAGTGCGAGTCCCTCCCACAGGTACAGTCCTTCAGGAATAGCTTGACATAGTCTGGGTTCTCCATGGGCTGAAGTTTCCTTCAGGGAACATCCACCTGCTCACATATGGGATCCTCCATGAGCTGCAAGGGGACAGCCTGCCTCACCCTGGTCTGCACTGCTGCTTTCATCTGCGAAGGCTCATATAATTTTAGTTATAAAGATGGAATGGAAAATATCCTGAAAAATAATGTGTGTTTGGGATTAGATGTAAGAGATCTTTCACATTAGATTACTCAGTGTAAATACCCACTGTTCTTTTAAGCCAAGCTTTTGTGTGGAACACCACTGACAAATTTCTGCTGACTCACATCAGTTACTTACAAAACAAATAAAATCATTATAATACTCTTTGTCAGCTCACTAAGGAGTTTTTCTGTTCTCTTGTTTCCTGAAAGATGAATTATCTCCTGATCTAATGCTTTCTATGAAATCAAAAGTCTGCCCCCACAAAAGCATGCTTTTAATTCATCATTTCCATGAGGCTTTTCTGGATTCCATAACTACTCAGGCACAGTAGTTGATTGAAAAGTGTTTGGATTTATGTTGTAGAGAAGGCATGTAGACCTCCAGGATAGTTTTCATGCTCTCTTAAACCAGAAAAAATGTCTTGTACCTGTATAAAAAGCCCTCCATCCAAAATAGTAAATACAAATGTGGAAGCATTTGTAGCTAATAGCATATATATTTTATTAGGAGTAAAGGGTAATCGGTTTTCAGGGGTGAATAGAACAGAGATCTAAAGTTTGCCTTCCATCGGTAATGGCCATCCAGTGTACCTCCATGGAGTTAAATCATATCTAAAAATGAGACAGTATTTGACACTAAGTCTTTATAACAGGCTAAAAGAAAAATGCTCACTTTTGAATGGGTGGCCTTTATGAAAACTTTTGAGCCCCAAGCTGTGTTCACTCTAAAATTGAAGGAAAATTGAGCTGAAGTGACTAGAACACTAAGCACTGCAGAGACTGCTAGATCCCAGAGGATCAAAGTCTTTTTTCTTACTTTTGGTTTGATATTACTAAAGAGCTACCTATGGGATTATCTTTTTGCCCAGCAACTGTTCCTGCTGATGTAAACAATACTGCTTAAATCATATGAAATAGGACACTTGCATAAGTCTTTCTTGAACTGGAGATGACATCCATTAGTACTTTATAACAGGATTATTTTGATGCAGTATGCTGAAGTGTGATAAGTGATATATTCAGTAAAGGAGCTGTGGTTTCTGTAGCATATAAATTAGAGATACAAAATTAAGTAGGAGGATAAAAGTTAAAGTAAACTGAATAATAAGAAATTACCAAAATAGTTGAGGGCATGAAGACATTATTTTTAGCAGAGATACTATTAAATGGAGGATAGGATGGCCATTTGGATGAGGACAGGGACCTGGGATGAGAACTGAGACAAGATTAGCATTGACAGATAGTCAGGATCCAAATAAGCTAAGAGTCTGTGGCAGGGGGTGGGATGACATCAGAGCAAGTATTGCTGCTATGCAAAGGTACCCTACAATTAGGTGCAATTACCATCCCCACAATAGTAATCTTCTTCTTCTAAAAAAAGCACCAAAACCAAAGCTCACAGGTATTTTTAGCCTGGAGCAGGAGCTCCACTCTTGCCTCTCTTATGAAATGCTGTCAAAATTGCTGCCTGTTGAACTGCACCAACAGATGTGAAAGGTATGGAAGTGTAAACTCAATCTTCTCAGGAGATGCTACTGATGAATTTGAAGGTCTTAGTAAGATTCTACCACCAAAGAAAATGAAGCTTTGGAGAAGGCTTAATAGCAGGCAAGTGAGGAGGAAATGATTTTAAGGAGCCGAAGTATCTTAAATTGATCCTTTTTTTTTAGTATTGTTATAACTGTTAAAGGTGTATTTGATTTTTGAAAGGCAAAAAAACTTTTGCTAGTTAATAGAAGACTATAGCGGCTCATTGGAATAGATTAATAAACTTGTTGATGTGTTAAGACATTAAGACAAACTAAAAAGTTGTTGGTTTGACAACTTAACAGCCACCAAGATATATTTGGATGGAATCATTGGACTCTGCACATCTGGAATAAACCTCAAAGGATAAGGAAAGATTGTGTGATGTAGTATAAGTGTGATCACATGGAATCAGTTACACATGGTACTTCGAGATAGTTGTGAAGTTTTATACCAAAAATAGTTAGCTAAAGGATGCATGGGAGATAATGGGGTATTAAAGTTTGGCATTTCATAATTGTTTCACTGCTGAGACATTGTGATGCCTGTCAATTATATTTCTGGCAAGCTGAGCTTTTGAGTGAAATTGCATGTGTATTTTGTTATTGTTACTGACTTTGATTTTCATCTTGTTCAGTTTTGGCTGTGAAAATGGACAGCTCAACAAGAGGATTTTTATGTTTCAAGTGACAAATATAACAAATGAATCTGGCATTGAATTCATTACGTTTTCCTCTGCAGTCTTATGACAATAGCAATGGCTACTTTTAAGGTAGAACATCAGATATGAATTTGGATTTAAAACACAAATGGAAAATAGAGAAGAATAGTTCTGTCATAGAAGGACTTGAAATAGAGTGGGTAATATTGTCTTGTTTTTCAGTTCAACATCTAGGCTTTGTACCTTTTAATAATTTTTCCTATTCATTTATTTATGCATTTATTTTACTTATTTTCCCAGAATCTTACTCTAACATCTCTTTCTATACAAAGTAAGTTCTGCTTGTTAAAACCGTATCATCTAAGTGATGGAGTCAATATGTAATGAAAAATTGTCTGATGAATCAGCTCTATATTGTGTGCACATGTCTGTGCATGCACACATTCATGTTTCTATGTATATTCACATGTTATGTTTGTAGACATACAGAATAATAAATAAATTGTATAAATATTTGTGTCACAAATGCAATCCTTGACTGAAGTATTTTCTTTAGGTTCATAAATATTTTATTGATTTTTAAGTACATGTAGAAAATAATAGCAGGAGGAAAAATATATTCTGTGTTAAAGTTTTAAAAGACTATGTAAGAGACTAAGCATCAGTGTCTTAGAAAAATTTCACATGTTTGGAAACCTGTGCTCTCCTCATCTCATTTTTTTTCAACTGGAAAAAATATCATGTGCACATCAACTGCAGATTTTATCTGCTTTTTTTTCAAAGATTTTATATAGGGATACCATTAATGCTACTTTGAAATAATGGAAAAGCTTCCAAGAGATTTTATCAATTAATTTCAATGACTACTTCCCCCTCCCCTCCCCACACTGGGCATTAATGAAAGTGTGTAAACAACAAAAATTTTCTATCTTCATGTATTACATGTATAAAAAGCAGTTAGAAAATGTCTTAGGAGAGCCTGGAGCAATAAAAATCGGAATTACTCACTTGGTTGGTGATATGTAGTTACATGAATTACAGCATGCCAACTGTGGTGGTTTACCTCAGACTGCAACTAAGTAGCACACAGCTGCTTCCTTCCTACCTCTGGTAGGATGGCAAGGAAAAAAGGTAAACCCCATGGGTTAAAATAAGACAGTTTAATAATTGATATAAAGTAAAATATAATAATAACACTAGTTTATATGAAAAAAATATTCTTTAAAGAAGAATGGCCTCACTATGAAAAGAGAAGAAGCCATTTCTGTCAGTAAGTCAGATTTCTTATGTTTTCCTAATTGGAAGAAAGGAGGAAAGCAACTTGTTCACAGGACCAAATGATGGTAAATGAATGGTCATATGGCCAAAATTTAATCAAATTTTAATTTGTGCTGATGGCCAAGTTCTGAATTATATTTATTACCTAAAATATTTGGTAATTTTTTGACAAATCTGTTTTTTGTGAGTAGTGCAATATAAGTACTTTGTGAGAAATTAGGTGTTTCCTTAATTTGTTCTTATGGAATTGGTACTATATTTCATATAGCATTGCTTGAGTTTTCAAGCCTTTGAACTTAATTCTTGCTTTAGTACTTATTCATGCCAGTAAGGCTCAATTACTTGAAAGAATGCTGAAAGCAAACATGAAACAATGATGTTATGGTTCTACTGAAATTTACTTTTGAATTCACATGGATAGTCAAGGGAATTTAAGAAGATGGGGTTTGCCCATTCTATCTCCCTTTACACTTCTGAGCAGTGTCAAAGGTTTTTAGATAAAGTTAGCCTCCAACTCTGAATTTTTTTAAGCTCACAGATGTCAAGCTACACCATTATGAACACTTTCCTTTACACATAAAAAGGCAAAACTTTGCAGATGCTGGACTGTATAATTACCCAACTTTTATAAAAGAGAGAATACTATGCCACTATTTTTCAAACACTTCTTTCATGACACTGCATGGAGTGCAACTCAAATAACTGCATTCTATCTAAAGGGTAAAGCAAATTTCTTTCAGTTTTCTGTCTAGTCTTTTTTGCTTGGCTACAAGCTTATAGAAACTTGTGTTTGAGGGCCTGATATAAACTACCAAAAACCAATGGGAAAAGTCCAACTAAATATAAATTCTCTCTGAATTAGAAATTTTTCAGAATCCTAATTGCAGTTCCATTTCAGTTCTGCCTGAACTGATGATTGTGACTGATTGAAAAAATACTCAAAATCTCAAATCTAAAAGATTTGAAATTTTATTTGAAACAGAGATTACAATTATTCAATATCTCTGGGAATCCTACGCTACAAATGGACTGAACTGTTCTGTACATTCCCTGCTAAACATGTCTTGAATTTACAATATTTACTCCTGAAAAGCTGAAGAAAGATTTACCATCTCATCATAGGACTGAATTGACTACAGGTTACATGCTTTTTTACACCTGCAACAAATTAGCAGAAACATCCACATTTTTCTCAAAATACAGTTATTGAAGACCTTCCTTAACATGTCAAAAGCCCAGACACCATGAAAATACTAAATAAATAAGCAAGAGCTTTTTTAATTTTTTTTAAATGTAACACCATTTTCATCTTTAAATGAAGTTTCTGTCCTTCATTTCAATTGGGCTCTACCTAAGCTCAAAAAAAAAAGGCATCCCATGTACCTGACTGCTCATTTTGATTGTCTCTCAGAGCATGGTTTGTAAAATAGCCTCTGAAACACTAGAGAGCTCCAATTACATCTTACTTCTGTTTGTGAGCATTTCAGTCTAAGCTATTTTTTAGGAGTCTACCAGAACTATGCCTCTAATATATATCACTTTCTGATTTCCTGTGGAGAACCAGTCCATTTAACAGCATAAAGTATTTAAGTCCTTAAATAATCAAAGAAAAGATGAGCTTGATTCTTAGCCAGGTGGTTATAACTTCCTCTCAGCAAAAGAAATTCTTGGATTTTTCATCATTCAAATAAATTCCTAAGATGAGTGGAAAAACTTGAGGTGACATTCACCGACACATTTCAAGGCTACGTATCTGTGGCACCCAATATAAGGTGCTAGTGATGGAGAAATATAAAGAAGGTCAAGATGTCCTTATTGTGTTTTGCTTTGTTTTGATTTCTGTAAGCTTAGACAACAGTTAAAGTCAGCAGATTTTTGTGGGCCTCAGTGGTAACTTTCTTTCATGTGTTGCATAGGGAGTCAGCAGTACTTGGCATCATTACATCTGTGAATGAACATTTCAGATAACCGCATGCTAGAATGGGGTACAAGCTACCTCTAAGGTCACATATCTTGACATGGAAGTTTACTTTTCTCCACTCTCGGGTATATTTGACTATCGCATACTGAAAAAGTAATTCTTGTCTGATACTCTTCAGACATAGTGAAAAATATGCTGAACAAATATATAACCAACTCACAACCTGCCTGTAAGTAGTTCAATATGACTATAGTTATCAATCATTGTGCTTGAGAAATGCTTTATGTGTGAGAAGACGGTTTTGTGTTTCGTGCCAAACTCTTCTCACAAGATCCTAGGAATGCATCTTATTATTTTCTAATTCACAGCGCTAAAATACATTGAGATAATATTGCTATTTTCCTTCTGTTTTGTCTTTCGAGATTTTAAACTCTGGCAGTAAGAAAATTAGAATGAATAAATTAGTAACATGAAGTCAGTCTCTACCTTAGAGATGTTCCTGTAGGACAATGGCACCTGGTAGAAGTTCTTGGAAAGGTGTTTTCATTAAGGTATATTTTTGAGGAAAAGAAGTGATCAGAGAATAAATAATGAATAGTTAGTTACTACTTCAAGTGGTTATGATTTTCTGCTGGACGACCATATACAATCTAAATAAGCAAAATGTATTCAATCTCTAATGTATTTTAAAACAGAATTTTTTGAAGAGCTAAAAACTTTTATGAATGAAACAGAAGGGAGAAAATCTAAATAATAAAAATGCTGAATACCTGTGAGAAATTCTTAAAAGATAAGTGCAACTAAATCCTTAGTGCTGGCTGAAATCCAGGATGAGGTCCACACTCTATTAGAAGGGATCTAAATGTGGTCATCATCCGAATTTGCCTACCACTAACACTGTTAAATTTAAAGGACTGTCTCCAGCACAAGGGATATGAGAACCTGCACACCCTCTGACAACTGTATACCAGAGAAACTAAGCAAACAATTTATAAAAACGGTACTGTTGAGAAGTTGGTTGGGCTCTAATCAGGGACCTGAAAGACATGGTTCCCAAAGCTACATCCTTTTGAAAAGCTGCTCAAAAGAGCTTTGAGACATTATTTTGCTCATCTGTTCATCTCAGCAGTTTTCCTCAGAGTTGCTACATATATGCATTTTAACTCAGAGACGGAGAAAAAAAAATCTTACTACTTATAAAAATCTCCTCCTTTTATTCAGCTTCAAGATTAGAACTCAGTAGGAGTGCCTAGCTCCAAGAGAGTGCAACACCAAAAGACTGTTTAATTAAAACCACAAGCCACAGTACAGTTTAAGACTTTGCTTAGTTAATATTTAGTTAGAATGCCAGCATGCAGAAGTCCCTTACTTACAAAGCACCCTGGTTCATGTGAGTTTGTTGTTTTCTTGCCTATAAATACATTGAATTTCCTGTTTATGCAATATGACCATTAGCTTTCTGGATACCCACTGTATGTGAATGAGCCATACTCCTCTTTTTTTTTACAGTCTTGAGTACATATCATTGGTGCTGCCCCTGTCAACCTGCTTGATTCTTTGAGAAAATTATATGCCTCATGAGGACAAGATAGGTCAGTATCACTGATAATATCAGCATGGCAAGGCCTGGCCCAGAGCTGGAATATCGCTGTAGCTGAGGTGAGTGAATAGGAGAGACCAAAGACATGAACATAGCAGAAATTTTGAACTAAACAGAAATAGATAAGTGAATTTTTTTCATATAGGAAGTTTTTCATGAAGTTGTGGGTAACTTGAGTTTGCAGACAGCTCTGTTTAAAGAGAAAATTACTTTTGCCATTTTGTATCCTAAAGTGCCTACAAAGCTGCCTTGGGCAAACTTCTTTTTCATTAGACTCATTAGTGTCAATACTGGTGTGGTGGGTTGGCCCTGGCTGTATGTCAGGTGTTCACCAAAGACATCCTCTCACTTCCCTCCTCAACTGGACACAGGAAAGAAAGTATAACAATAGGCTTATGGGTTGAAAAAAGGGCAGGGAGACATCACTCACCAATTACTGTCACGGGCAAAACAGATTCAACTCGGGGAAATTAGTTTAATTTATTACCGATCAATCAGAGTAGGATAATGAAAAATAAAAGCAAATCTTAAAAATACCTTCTCCCCATCTCACCCTTCTTCCCAGGCTCAAATTCCTCCCAAATTTCTCTACCTCCTCACCCCCAAGTGGCACAGTGGGAGATGGAATGGTGTTTGTGGTCAGCTCATCACACATTGTCTCTAATGCTCTAATGCATGGGGAGGACTCCTCACACTCTTCCCTTGCTCCACCATGGATCCCTCCCATGGGAGACAGTCCTTCATGAACGGACATGGGTCCATCACAGAATCACAAGTCCTGTGAACAAACCTGCTCCAGCATGGACTCCTCTTTCCACAGGTACAGCACAGGCTTCCCACGGGATCACAACCTCCTTCAGGCATCCACTTGCTCCACGGGATCCTCCGGGGGCTGCGGGATCCTCTGGGCTGGATCCTGCAGGATCCTCCAGGGGCTGCAGAGGCACAGCTGCCTCACCATGGTCTGCACCATGGGGCTGCAGGGAATTCTCTACTCCAGTGCCTGGAGCACCTTCCCCCCATCCTTCTTCATTAACCTCGGTGTTCTTCTCCCATTCTTGATTCTCTCTCTGGCTGAAGTTGCTGTTCCACACTTTTTCCCCTCCCTCCTTAGCTACATTATGCCAGAGGTGCTACCATCACAACTGGTTGGCTTGGCTTTGCCAGCAGTGAGTCCATCCTGGAGCCAGCTGGCATTGGCGCTGTCAGACATAGGGGAAGCTTCTGGCAGCTTCTCACAGAAGCCACCCCTCTATTTCCCCACTGCCAATACCTTACTATGCAAAACCAACACAACTGAATATAGTCTATGGAGCACAAAAAAATCTGATTAATGTACATTAGAGTGTAACCTGAGCTATGCTATTCCGTAGATGAACTCTCTGATGCAGTTGATTTGTGTGCTGTGTGTGACTGAGCCAGGAGGAGGCTGACTGTTCCTAGTCGTATCCTGTGACTGGAGTGTAGAAATGCTTAAAGACTTTAGATCAGCATTCAGACTGAATTCTTCTTCTTCCTCCAACAACTCTACTTATACCCACATAGTTTCTTACACCCATTTAGTCTCTGTGACAGTCTAGAATCAAAAGTGAAGATTAATGATAAGCCATAATGTATGGGAACAAATTCACTAGGAGAAAAGGAAGATAAGGATATTTTGGTACTCTCCCCTGCATTGAAAATGGCAAATAGAAGAATGAGCTCCAATGAGACATTTTGTGACTGTGTAGCTTGCCCATTTAATCCTGATTGTATCGGTTTCTTTTTCATTACACAAACTGTACAGGTAAATATATCCCCTGAAATTCAGTTTTCCGTGTTGAAAGGTACCTGTATAAATAAGGTTTGATTACTTCTATGCTATTTTTACTGCAAATCTTTAACCTTGAATGGACACCTCTCTGGTATTTCTCATGTCAGGTGGAAAATCAGAGTGATAAAGATAGGGCCAGCTGCTCTTTATATACTCCAGGGCTTAATTGCTTGTGAAGTTTCCAAAACAATCTAATTGCAGATTCTTTCAGACAGTGGTGAACCTGGGAATGCCTATCAGAACCCTTTGGTCACAAATTAGTAATTAGCCAAAATAACAAATCAAACCCCACATTTCTAAGAGATTTTTTCCAACTTTCATCTCTTCTCCATCTCCAACAAAACCCACTTTCTTAATGGTTTTAAAACTTTTTAAAACTTCAGGCATTGGCTGCAGTTTAGAGGAATTAATAGATATAATAATCTGTATTTATCTTCTGAATTTCATTCATTATGCGTTCTGCAACCAGGGTTTCTGAACAGTCTTTCACACATACAAGTTAATGTCTAATCTGTCTTCAGCTGAGTGGTGTGTGCTTTACACTTTTTACAACTAGGTGATCAGGGAAAAACTTCAGGAAACATAAAGGGCCAGAGATGACTTAAGTTCATCCCTGTAAAAAAAAACAACGATGCTGCTTTAGACAACATAAAGCCTAGATTATTTGAACTCAGACTCCCTCTTTCTCCAGTTCCCACTGAACCATAAATGTCTGCCCAGGGCAGAGAAATAAGGGAATATGAGGAGGCTGCATTTCAAAGTCATTCTATCTTTACAACGAAAGAATAGCCACTGATTCAGACACTGATTGTAAGTGGCAGTTTTCTACTCTAAAAAAAAAAAAAAAAAAGAAAATCCCTACAGTTTAGATATAGCTACATGTATTTTTCATTTCCAACAGGCAGGAAACTAAGTTGTCCTAGATCATCTGTCTTCTACTTTCTTCCATTCATACCCAGAGCCTGAAAAAAGAAGCAAACAAACAAACAAACAGTCATGGGAAAGTCAGCCTTGTCATAATTAATGAAATATCATTTTAAATGTCAGCTAGCCAAACTTATCACGAACATTTCTAATGTATCAAAACACTAACTCATAAATTGTAGCCCTAGGTATAATACTGCCTTGCATCTAGGACAGCTAATGTGCCATTGTCTATTGCAGCAGGCTCATCAGCGTAACAGAGGCATTCTGGTGTCTGTTTTATTTTAATGTGTGCTAGAAATAACCCTAAAGTCAAGTGTCCATTTCAAGGATTTATTTTTAAATAGGTAATAGTTTTGTAAACTTCTCTTTCCAACTTAAATCAATGAAAACATTGGTTATAGTCAGCTGTTTTCTGCACTGTTTCATTGCGAGAGTAACAGCTTTTCCCCTACAAATAGCAGAGAGATTAGAAACAAAATTGTGTTGTCAAGACGTAAGTATTCCTTATGTTGGTAGCTAGAAAAGTTTCAAGTACAGTCCTCCCAACATCATGCACATTCTTATCTTTACTCATGTATGTGGTTCAATTGAAACCTCTACTTTCTGCACCACTCAGTGTGTAATTGGATCTGCTCAGGCAGGATGTAGTACCCCTGCCCAAAGAAACAAGGGCTTGTAAGAAATAGCTTTATTTCTGATCTACCTTCTATGTCAGTGTTCCATGTTGTCTCATGGAAGTAGAAAGCAGCCAAGTAAACCAGTATTGGACATGAATTCGGTCAGGAAATTACATTTTTGAATGCTTTTCCTTCCTGCATTAGCTTTGCTAAATTGTGTCCTATGTTCTAAATACCAGCAGGGATCCATAAGTAAAACAGAGCTTTAATTTTCATGTCTAGTAATAGTACATATTTTTCATTTGATATGAAAAGAAAAGGCTTAATTCTGTTTCCATTGTAACATTCATGAAATGAATACTATTTGGTTTGATACCATATCTATGAATATTCTCATTTGTCTAGTTCTGGAAGGTCTGTTTAAAATTGGTAGGACATCAGATAGTCCTCTGCACCACTGTCATTAAATCTTCCTCGGAGTAGATTAATTATTCAATGATCACTTTCTGTTTCTATAACAGTCTGTACATGAAATTTGCGTAATACTAGGGACTGAGGATCTCAATATTATTTATTTGAGGTCTGACTGAAATATGATTGCTGATGGGGAAATCTTTCCTCTGATAGAGTCAGGCTAGGTCAACAACAAAAGGCAAACCACTGCAGCAGATATAAACATAAAATTTTTAGATCTGTGTTTTTTCTTGAAGGAATTTCCTTTTTAGAAAAAAGAGTAAACTTTTACAAAAGTTTTGAGCTAAGACTAATGCTTAGTTTCTGTTTCTCTCTGAACAGAAAGTATTCTACTGTATTTTAAAAATGCCATTAGTCTTTGTTAGGCTACACTCAAAGAATCTGTACTTAAAATATCCAAGAAAATAAACTTTGTAAGTTAAGATGATTTTTAAAAAGAAGACTAATAATGGAAAAGGGCAATCACCTGTTGCATTATTTCTCTTCAAAGGAAACAAAACATTCAATCTATTTTTATCCCTTAGTCAGAAAATGCAGTTATGTTACAAGTTGCATAAAGACAGTCACACAGTATAAATTTTATAAAATTGAAATCATATACAGAATAGGTCAAAGTCATCCAACATGGAGGTCTATTGACTTGAACAGGCTTACAGCATCTATTTCAATTGTGTGCTATATAGTGATTCAGATGGAACTGTTTGCTCATCAGTTGTTTCTTGGAGGAACTGTACTGGAAGCCTCAAAAATGCTGAGGATCACAATTTCATTATTCCCAGCTCCATTGCTTTCTGTTACATTTTTTGAGAAAGAAACTGGAGATACATTGAATCCTGTTATGCATTAATTTCATCATTAAAGTGTATCTACACCAGGGTTAACAATAAAAATTATGATGAGAGAATCCATCTGCATTTTCTTAAAAACACAGCAGTAATTTTATAGTGGTTAGTGAACAGCTAGGCTGAAATATGCACAGTAAATGTCGGAAAAATGTGTGTTTTGTTTTGTTTTTATTTTTTTCCAGGGGAAAGGAACAAATGAAACTAGATTTTATTCTAAAGTCCAGATACCTAAAGCTTTTTAGGTTTAACTGCTCTCATGGGAGTTAGGATTTTAGACAGCTTTAAAAATTATCACATAAAAACCAAGGAATCACTGTGAAGCTGAAATATTTCAGTTTCATTTGAAGTCAGTAGAAATCAAGCAGCCCTTAGACAACAGCCTGTACTTTGCATGTATGAACTGGAAGACAGCATCTTTTTTAATGTTGCAAAATTTAAGTAAACTGAATAATAGGAATTATTAAAAAAAAATCAATTTAAGCATGAGTCTATTCAAAGAGTTCCTTAATCTCCTGTCATGCCAGAATAGGGGGGCACAGTGCTTTTAGAGAAGGATATTTTGTTTGTCTCTATATAATGTTTCCCACATCATCCTTGTTCTCATAATTTCTCAGTTGTTTTTTGTAACATGGGGAAAACTAAGTGAAGCCATAAACTAAGGAAATTTCTACAAAGGTGCTAGTGTTGGCACAACTAAATGTGGCTGGAGAGCAGCCAGGTAGAAAGGGATCTGGGGGTGCTGATTGACAGGAAGCTGAACATGAGCCAGCAGTGTGCTCAGGGGGCCAAGAAGGCCAATGGTATCCTGGCCTGGATCAGGAACAGTGTGGCAGCAGGAACAGGGAGGTGATTCTGCCCCTGTACTCGGTGCTGGTGAGGCCACGCCTGGAGTGCTGTGTCCAGTTCTGGGCCCCTCAGTTCAGGAAGGATATTGAGGTGCTGGAGCAGGTGCAGAGGAGAGCAACCAGGCTGGGGAAGGGACTTGAGCACAAGTCCTATGAGGAGAGGCTGAAGGGGCTGGGGTTGTTTAGCCTGGAGAAGAGAAGGCTCAGGGGAGGCCTCATCACTCTCTACAACTACCTGAAAGGAGGTTGTAGCCAGGTGGGGGTTGGTCTCTTCTCTCAGGCAACCAGCAGTAAGACAAGAGGGCATGGCCTTAAGCTGTGCCAGGGGAGGTTTAGGTTAGATATCAGAAAGAAATTCTTTCCAGAGAGAGTAATCAGCCATTGGAATGGGCTGCCCAGGGAAGTGGTGGATTCTCCATCCCTGGAGGTTTTCAAGACGAGGCTGGACGTGGCACTTAGTGCCATAGTCTAGTAACCACAGTGGGGTTGGATCAAGGGTTGGACTTGATGATCTCCGAGGTCCTTTCCAACCCGTCTGATTCTATGATTCTATGATATTTCAATAGCAAACATTTTGAAACTCCTATCACCAAAATAAGTCTTCTGCTTTAAATTTGGTGGTCAGGTTCTTAAAATGAATGGGGCAAAGCAAATAAAAAAGCTTATATCAAAGAAAAATATTCACAGAATCTAATAGATTGAAAAATTATATACCTAAAGTAGTCAATAGAAAATGCTGAGAAGATGAACCTATTCAAGACCTGAATGCAGTTCAGCCATATATAATTTTCCCCCCTATTTTGGAGACTACAGTCAGGCTGGTGCTATATTTCACAAAGCTCATGATTCACAATACACAAAATGGGGTGAGTGTATCACTAGTGTTTCACCAGGCCGAGAAAAAAGTGAGCATCATTGGAAGTTGTTGGCTGAAGTATTCATTTGGGAAACCCAATATCGTATCTCAGGACATATATGTTAAATATCTGGATTTTCAAGACCCTCTTCATTTCTCTGTTCCAAACAGATTTTTTTTCCTATCTTACCCAGCCCTATTGCAGACTTGGTCTAGAATGCCAGAGAGAACAATGTGTTCTTCCCACCCAAAACATTTCCTGACAATTGAAATTGGGATTTCTGGCTTAAGAAATGTACGTCCACTCCCTCTACCTAGGGACAAAAGCACCACTTTTTAAAAATTCAGCTAAAGGCAACATAGGCAACTGAAACCTCAGTTTGTAAAGATTCTGGGGCTTCAGGCTAAATAATGCATGAATGTCAAGGCTTGGGTAGTTGTGGTTTTGTTCAGTACCAGAAAAGTTCACACCTACTAAAGGTAATATAAATACACCTGAGCAGAACTCAGGTTATTTGGATACCCAACATTTTTTTAGCCCTTAAGATATCAGATATAGGCAGTTTAATAACAGGGAGTTTCAAGGATCTCAGTGATGCCGAAATTTTGGTATAGGAATCTGTGCTGGAACAAATGCAACTATATTACTTTGTGAATTTGGCCCAGAATCACCGAGGATTTTTAAAGTTAATAGGAGCCTGAACACAACTCAGTGATCTCACTATCAGAGCCCCCAGTTTAGAGGCAGTTTTTCAGTGTTTTGGCACATAACCCCAGTTAAATATATCAATTTCCTTCTAGTAGTAGTTAAATCAGTTGAGCAATGTATGCCTATGAACACATGTACATCTATATCTTACTTATGCCTCCTCTACATATTCTCCATTTGAGTTTGTTGTGAGATTGCCAGTTAACCTATCATTTTATAAGATGAAAAAAGGTTTCAGCATCTTCTAACCAAAAATACTAAATGAGATCCTACATTAACACTGCAAAAACCTTTGATGACACTTTAGATCAAAAGAGCATGTGAGGAATGGATCATATAGCAGCTTTCCATGATTTAACTGATTCATGTGTTTACTTACCCAGGGTTACTGCTTCATACTTAAAACATTAGGTTTGATAAGTAGAAGGCTGTACCTGTTATCATCAGCTCATTCTCAGGTATAAAAATCAACATAATTCTGAGTAACTCAGCAGATTCCCTAGCCCTGCAAGGAGCATTGATGCTCAGAACTGAATACACATACAAAGAAAGAACAAGAGAAATATGATTGGTTTTACTTAAATAATTAACAGCAATAAACATGAATACATATTTGAAAATCACTGGCCTGCTTAATGATCTTTAAAATGAATTAGAAATTAATTAGGGAAAATGCAAATGGAGGCTGTACATTATTAGTATATTGCAAATGGCATTAGTAGGTTCTATTACTGGAAAATTTTTGACTGAATGTGGGTTGAATACTACAATGTTGGCTCCTCTGTCTCATCTAACGAAACCAGTTATAATTAATTCTCTCATTGAAACTTAATTACAAAAATTAAGGGGTATAGGAATATTTTGCACCTCAAGATATTTCTGGACTACTCTTTTATGATTACTCTTTGCTTCTGTGAACAGTAAAAATTCCTGGGCTCTAATCTAATAATACACTCAAGGCAATTGAATTGGATTGAACTCTCAGTTACAGAGACACATTAAAAGTCCTGTCTATAATTTTTGAAGACAATATAATAGATCATAAACACTTCATTACTCTTTCCCACCTCCCCTGTATGCTGTCAATCAAACTCATAGTATTTAATAGCAAAATCAAAGGGTGGCTTTTCAGCCCAAAATTTCAATATGCTTTTTATCCATTAGCAGTTCAAACTTATAAAAGGATCAACAATACACCAACACAGAATAAGATTATGTTTCATCCATTTGGGCTGATTTTATAAAGAATTTCTTGAACAGCATCACCTATTTGCTGTCCAGCATGGTACCATTTTGTTTTACATTTGAGATTATAAGGATCATGCCTGTGATTCAACATCACTAGTATGCTTTTCAGTTTTTCAAGGACGTCAACTTTCTTTAAGTTGAGAGTTTGCTATAAATATTTAACCATTGCCTGGATTCAAGAAAAGAAGGCTTATTCATGTTGTCTCCAAACAGCTATAACCTTAAAAACCTTTTGATAAGGAAAAAGAAGTCAGTAGTCCTGTATAGTACTCCTATGTTTCCCAAAAGACCAAAATTTATCCTTGACTCTCACATTCATTGAAATCAATACCAATGTTTCCAGGTTCAGCCTTCCAGATCATTCGGTCAGCCTGCCTGCTGACACTACTTATTCATTCCACTTAGTCTTCTTTCAACTCAATTTATTGAGTCTGTATACTATATAACTGGAATATTTAATTATATATGCATAAACCTTGAGGCACTGGGGTGTACAGAACCCTCTATTCCTTTTTATTAGGAAATGGGAGGAAGAATGGCCATGGACCTTTTTTTTTCCCTGACTGTCAGGTGATTCAGAAGTCCAAGCAGACTCAGAAAGAAGAAATAAGTTTGGTCCCACCTGTTATCAAACAGAGGAAAGCAGAGATAAAGTGAAAGTCAGTGTATTAATTTTCTTCAAGGACATTTCTGAAGTTACTGAAACATGAGAACAATATGTGCAGACAAGAATTGAAAGACAAAGGGAGAGGAGCTTCCATTTGATGATGTGAATGGTTTTCTACGTGTTAGTCACTAGACTGCCAGGAGGACTTTGTCATTCAAGGTGATGTAAAGAAGCTTTTTCGTATTATTCAGTATAGATTTTTGGTGAAGTTGTAGAGAACGCATATAGAGCCAAGGGACTGTATACTACATTCAGAGAAAAATATTTACTTTTTCTCATATTTCAATAATTAGAAAAAAATTAAAAAAAATAAAGAATATTACAGTTGCAAAGTAAGAAGTGAAAACTGGGGTTTGCTTCTTTGTGTCTTCCAATTTTAATACTACTTTGTTTTCTAGTTTTCATGTTACTTAATAATCTAGACCTACTCCTTAATGGTCCTATGAAGTATTAATGGATAACTCTAATAAAACATTATCTGTTGTTTCCATAGGAAATACATTCAAAGATGAGAAAACAGATAATTTGAGTAATGTCAGAAAGTGAGAAAATGGATTTTGTTCTGGGATTCAGTGACAGGCAGAGTCATGAGATAGACATCTCCATTTGAGTTAGTGATCTAAATTCCTTTATAATAAACATAGGAAAACATAATCAAGATGTCAAAAAAGCCCACCCCAAAGACAAAAAATGATTCACATCCCAGCAGTCCTGCAGGTTCTTCTTAGACCACTACTTCATTTGTAGATGTCTTCAGGATAGAGACCTAACATTTATGCTTTTTGTGCTCTACGGCTTTGCCAGTAACAAGTTGATGCAACATATATTTTTAAAACTGAAGTGGTTCTCCTACTCAGACATCTTTATTCTGCCTGAGCATTTTCTGGCATAGTTGTTTTCTGTATGTAAATCAGTACTGGAAGGCAGAACTGAACATTTAACAGTGGTGACATATTTAGCTATTAAAAATTAATCTCTGTGATGTTAAAGGAGGAGGAAGTATGAGATTCCTGGTTAAGGTCTTGTGGCCAGCTCAGAAATTTCAATTATTTTTAAAGTAATCTTTCTCCTTCTCTCCCAGAAGTGAAGGAATGTGAATAGAAAATCACAGTACAAATAATTCTACTTGGAGTTATTTGTATATTAAGAAAAATAAAAGCTGACACTTTAATTCCAGAGATAAGGATAATCATATTCATAAAACATTTTTTACACTGATTAAACAAATTTGTTCATTTACTTCCTTAATTTTCCTCCTGATAATACTCTGCTGCAGCTCTTAACACAACTAAAATTTGTGAAAAACACTCAGTGCCTATTACTCTTCGGTTTAGAAATGGAGGCGGTTTTCAAGCTCGCGATACTTATTTAAAGAAACAAAAACGTACTGATGAATGTTCAGATGAAAAAGGAGAAGGGCATTTGCTTCTCTGCCCAGCAGCCAGGATTTCTTGAGTAATCTGAAAGGAAGCTGGATGCTGACCTGCAAGATGCATCTTCCTATCTTCAAGAAGGGTAGTCCTTATCTGAGAGCTCATGATTTTTCTATGAAGACAAAAGAAAAAAAAGGAAATTTGGAATAAATTAATTCCCAATTGTTTCTGGGACAAATTTTGAAAACACAACAGAAAGAACCAGACACCAGTACACAAGTCTACTAATATATTAGTACCAGGCTGCACAGTGTAAAGTGCATCTCCACACAGCACAAACTCAGCCCTCATGACAACTTCTGTGTTCATTATGGCCCAGCTCCAGGGAAAGCCCCATATCTCTTTCAAGCGAGGAAGAGGAGGCAACAGTCTGGACTCAGCTGACTTGAAAGGCACACCTCTACCCCTATATTCAACATTAAAGCACAAGCATTAGCTTGCAATCACCCATCCTATTAGATTGTTAGACACGCCTGGTTTGGTTTTACGGGCAACAAGCAGTTCCCCAGTGCCATTTGGGAGCTCGACCCAGGAAACTTCCAAAGAGCTAATTTGGTAATGATATTTCACCTTGAAAGCTACGAGCGTATGTAGACCATTTTGTCTCAGGCTTAAGCCAACAGGACAGACCTTGGTACATTTAGTCTCCTGTTACAGACGCAGGCAATAAATCCAGGCTCTGAGAATCCAATCAGATATGCACTCGTAGGAGGGAAAAATCCACAGGGTGTTCTCTTTAATAACTTCAGAATTTAGTCAAAGTAGGATTAGTGGAACAGGAAGCAATGCTACTTGCCAAGCAAGAGAAAGGACCAACAAAAGGATTCCCATTTCTATATTTTGTTGAATTATCTTTTTTTTTTAAATTAATTAGTTACTTCAGGAACCATTTCTTCTGCTTACAGAAAAACAATTCATTGTAGCATAGACTTGAAATAAGATAAGGACTCACAATCTATATTTTTTGGGTTTTTTTTTAAATTTCTGTGGACACATAATGAGACTATAAGAATACTTTGCTTAACTTTAAGATCCAAAGAACATGACTTCTGTTTAGCTTCCTTGCCTTCTTCTGAGTAGTTCTGCCTCAGGGTATAATCCAAAGAGCACTTTGTGTGCAATTAGTCTTAATGGGCTTCTGATTATATCTGCAAAGTCTATACTCTTGAACTCAACAAAGTGTCCTAAATTTTTTCAATCCACAAAAAAAAAAAAGTCTCTAGTTCACCAGGACCTTAGATTAATGCTTGAACTTTAATCTCCTGGGAATATCAGATCAGCATATAGCACTGAATGGATGGCAAAGTTATTTACAGTTTTGGACTTGAGCAAGAATATTTTCAGGTTATGTTGCACTCGTGAGTCATTTTAATAGACAGTACATTAAAATGCTTGCAAATAGCAATCTACTGTGTATCTTTCACCTTTTCTGCCCTTTTGTACTTCATAGCCCCTCTGGTGCTGAGTGCTTGAAAATAATTTCAGTCCCCTTTTTCATACTTGAAGTCTAGAACTCTGCAGGCAAAGACAGAAAGTGCTAACAAATAATTGTGTCATCAGAGGAACTAATATTTCCTGAGTGAAACTCAGGAAATTCCTTATTTCAAAATACATATTTCTGTTTCTGCAGAATTCATGCTGGGTTTGGAAAAGGACTGCGGAGATGACCTTATTCCTCCTGAAATTATCTTCCTACCTTGTGAGACACTGGAATGGTTTATGGCTAAAACATTGTTAAAACCACAGAAGAACTTCTGTCCACTGTAGCAAACTGTGCAAGGAAGCATTTTCTTACCAAAGCCCACCCCTCCCCAAATATGCCTACTAATTTGGACTGTGAAGGGAACTTAAGACAAAGGTTGTACCTTAATTCTGGCAGAAGCATCTCTCTAATAAGAATCTGATCATAACATACCCATACAGGCGCACACACACCCAATCGGTTAATCATTGCAGACCTCTGGTTCAGTGCCCTGCAACAATCACCGTTGTGTTTGTATGTGTGTGGGGATAATTTTAAGGTGTTTCCAGATATCCTACTCTCAGGTACACTCAGACCCACCAAAACATGGTGGGTCTGACAGGCATGACCTCAGTAAAAAAAACTTTAGCAGTTCCTCTGTCCTGCCCTGGAAACAGTGAGCTGCTCTGGCTTGTGACTTGGACCACCCCAGCGGGCAGTTTCTTGAAATTAACCTGAACATCACTTATTAGCTCCTATCCCTCTTCCCCTCAGGCCCTCTCTAGGGACTCCATGGTCTCTGTGTAGAGTACATGAGGAGGGCAGGGAGTGAGTGACAGAAGAGCATTTCACAAGAATTCATGAAAAGCCACAAGCCTTGTACATCTGGGCTCCACACTTGAGCTAGAAGGTCTGGTGTGCAGCATGCCCAGGGCTAGAAGCACAGAGGGAGGACGATCCCCAGGTCAACACAGAATCACAGAATGGGTAAGATTGGAAAGGACCACAGTGGGGTCCACCCTACTTGCTCAAACAGTGTCATCCTAGAGAACGTTGCACTGGATTGTGTACAAATGCTGCTTGAATATCTCTTGAATATTTCTCAGCCTTGGTAGTGGGCAAGCACAGCAATGGAGACAGGTCGGTGAATGATACACATCATTTTACTGCTGTGATAAAGGTCCAGGAAACATGATGCTGCACAGATTCTGTGAAGGACAGGATGCAGACAGTGCCACAGGTTGTTGGCTCCTTTAGGTGAACCAGTGGTGGTTTGCCAGTCCTGGGAATTGCCATGTGCCTTCGCTGCTCCAATGTGCATGCATCTCTGCTCCCGAAGACCTTTATTTAGTTTATCCACAACACAAAAAGATCATCAGAAAAAAGACCTGAAATCAAAACTGCCTTCTCCTTGATAAGTCAATTTCTTTGCCTTGAGTGTAGCATCTCAAATATTTAATTTTAATTTTAATGAAGTTGCTTTGTTTGATAAAGGTCAGTGTTGTCAACACAGAAAAATGCTGAAGTTCAAAGGAGCTTGTTTGTTCAAAAGATTGAACTTTTGAATTGATGATATATATTAATAGCACTTAGTGTTCACAGTAGGATGAAATTTAGTGTTCACAGTAGGATGAAATTTACTAATCCACCCTATTTGTTAGGGTTCTGAAACAAATGGAGGCTTTCAGATAAATGTCTGTGAGGGTTAGTGGATTGGGAGTATGTATTGCCAGTGGTTTATTTCATCATAAATATTACAGCCTAAGTTTCTGTATTATTCCAAATTGCTAGGAGCTAGGAATTAATTTTATAATTTATGTATTTGAAACTTTTTGAATAAGGTTTTTTTATGAAGTAGTTGCTGTGAAAAATAGAAAGGCATAAAGTGACTTTTTTATCTTAGGTTTTATAGAAATTGAGGCAGCAGGCCCATATCCTGTGATTTCTGGATCTTTCAGATGTATGATTGGATGTTTGGTGGTAGCTCTGTCTTAATCATACAGAATTTCTGTTCTCACTCTGTGTACCCACACTAGCCCTAGCAGAAGTTCTCAGTGAGGACTGTAATCTTGGACACAGAGTAAAATAGGGTTAAAACAAGACGTAAATCTCACAGGAGATGTTAGCAAACTGCTTCCATATTAACTAGCTTATACATCAAGAAAAATTCACTTGAGCCACAGAAAGAAACTACAGTGAGGAGCTGATTGAAAGGTTAATTGGATTAACTTTCTGTATAAAAAATGACTGGTTATAACTCTAGTTACCTACAGAGTTTGTGATAGAAAGGGATCATTAGATGCTACATGTGCATGAGAAACCATTTCATTTGTTTTCCCTTTAATGAAGCCAGTAACTTGTCTCTGATCAAACCATTACTTGTTTTGTGTTAAAAAGATGGACACATGCTTAGTAGAAATTAAGGGTAAGAACTAAATTGAGAGGCATCAAAGGCACAACATTACCAAAAAAAAGAGAAAAAAATCCAAACAAAACCAAACCCAAACACTTAAATGCTTATTCACTGGAAACCATTATAGTGGATAAAAGATAAGATGCACTGAAATGTCTCACTTAGGAGTACAGATATGAGTTGTATTTGAACGTGGAGACATGCTCTGTTTGACTTGATGTTGAAAATCAAAATCAGAGAGTGGTTGAGCACTGGAACAGGCTCACTGGGGAAGTGGTCATAGTACCAAGCCTGATAGAGTTCAAGAAGTTTTTGGGCAATGCTCTCAGGCACATATGGTGATTCTTGGGGTGTCCTATGTAGGGCCAACAGTTGGATTTGATGATCCTGATGGGAACCTTCCAACTCAGAACATCCTGTGTGATTCTGTGTATGAACTCTTTAAAAAGAACTGTTTGAGAGAATAATTCTGTGTCAAATATGGCATTATTTGTTTCCAAATCACTGACAGCACAGAATGAATCATCTTGAATACTGGTGTATCCTAACATATGATGTTAGAAGTATATACAAAGTGTAATACAGTAGATATTAGAATTTGTCTCTTACAGGCAACCAAATCGCACTAGAGAACAGAAATGGAGTTGATAGAATTTTTTTTCTTTCAGATTATGAAATTTAATATTTTCTAATTTAAATGTTTTTACAAGTAATACTATGACTTGTTTCAAATACAGATTAATGCAAGGCACTCCATATTATGCACGTGGTCAAACTAGGTGACCCTATGGGAATCTTCTAACTCCAAGTATCCTCCAAAAATCCTGAAACTTTGAGTTGCAGCAGCAGCAGCTTGTAAAGAATCCTCTATTCCCCTTGATACTTTGTTCCAGTGGTTAATTGACACTAAAATAAACATCTTATTTTTTGAGTTGAATTTGTCCATCTTCCATATTCCTATTACAGATTTTATCAATAAATTATTGCCCTTATATTACTTAATATTTCTGCTTTGTGAAAAATTTTTCATTCTTTAATTGTCACTTTTTCATCCTGATAATATAAATGAATTGAAGCCTTTTGATCTCCCTTTTGAGCTATCTCTTCTTTGAATATTTTTTGGTTTAGATTTTTTTTTGTGTGATCATTTTAAATGTAGAATCTCCGGGAATAGTTTTGGTGATCCAATACCAGGATTGATTGGTCCCTACACCACTTGTGTCAAGTCTTAATGGCAAATGTCCATAAAAATCTATTATTCATGATCACCTATTCTATTTCCATTATTGTTTTTTTTCATGATTTATCTTCATGGGGAGGAAAAAAATCATGAAGTGGTGTCTGATGTTTAATGCAAAAAACCCCATTCTGATAGGATGAATAGGAACTTCAAATGGAGTAGCAAAGCAAAACAAGGATTTAGTTTAGTTTTAGTTTATCGTTTTGGCATGGGACGTATAGGAATTCCCTCTAGAACTGTACATGATAGGTAGCAGTCACGAGAAATAATTTTTACCCTCTGAGACTTACAGGTAGGAGATGAGACATTATTCCCTTAACAGTTACATGCCTCATTATAATGCTACTCCAGGCTATACTGTAATCTTTTAAGAAAAAAAGGAAAAAATGCTTAGTCAAGCTATTTTTGTCTTTATGAACAAGAAAAAAATAAAAAAGTAATTAAAACTGATCTAGTGCTTTTATGGTAAATCTCCTTTGATGTTACCTGTACAGTGCTGCAACACTGATCCTATTAAAAGTTGCATTTAAGAATTTTGTCTCTGCACTGAGGACTTTTGCCAAGTTTCTTTTTACATGGCAGATTAGTTACCCCTTTAATAAAAAACCATTGAATTAATCTAAGAACATTGGATTTTCCATTCAATATCAGTCTACTCACCTAGCAAATTGAGCATACTATCCTACAGGATATGTAATGCAAGTAGTGGTTACACTGTAGAAGTTGCCATTATAGATGTTCTAAAAGAGAGTGAACAGGGTCCAGTATACTTGAAATCCTTCTGCAATTTGTTCTTTTGAAAATGACTGTCAAAGATACTGAGATGGGTGTGCCTTGAGCCTCAAAAATGTTTTTAAAAAATAAAAAGTAACAAATATTTGTACCTTAATAAATTAATAAATTTGATGGCTTCAGAGATAATGAAGACATCAAGGGCAGTTATGATCTGTCTAGACTGATTTCTTCTGCAAATTATGTTACAGTTAATTTCTTAAATTATTGTAGCAGACCAGTGTGTCATTCCATCACAGATTAGGAATTTAATGAATGAAGTTCCTAGAACATTTCACTGTAGAGCCTGTTTTTCCATATTTTCAGCAGGTACATAGCTCTTTTCCAGAATCTTTCCAGATCGACAAAGGATTTCTGCTTGCAGGAATCTCAAAAAATGATGCAATGTTCAAGAACCAACACTCATGTTATTGTTTGCACTTTTCTTTTGTTTAGTTGTGCTCACAATTCTTTTCAAGTTTGTGAAACTTTCTCTCTGACATCGTAGTTAAATCCATACACTTCATCCGTTGCATAGATAGCTAGATGGGAGAGTACAGGCACGTGTGTGCACATTTGCTTATGAACACATATCCTGCATTGCTCTACTGGATTATAACAAGGCATAGAGAATTTTATTTAAATTATATTTTTCTTCAGGCTCGATATCCCAGTCAGGAGGTCAGCATAAAGTTTTTTGTGATAATTCAGATTTTTTCACCCTTACTCATTATATTCGGATACTTAATGAAACTTTCATTGCATTCTTTAATACGATTTGAAAATTTCAAGAAATTTAACAATAACAGCGTGATCTAAAGCAGCCTTACAAATAACTTTGTGGTGGGAAGAATAAGCAAGTCCAACTTGACAGCTCTAGAGAAGTAAAGATCTCTGTTGAAAGGTTTCTGTAGCATGATTCTCAGCATTAAAAAAAACGAACTTGCAAAAGCAAACAAATTAAAACAAACCCACTTGTATTCAAATCCTCCGTATTTGTAAAACTGCTAACATGGGCATTTTTCCCGTTTAATCAGTGTCTTCAATGGTAGCATCATCATTATTCTTCCTGATATCTCAGCCTTTAGACACTAGGAAACAATAAAGCTGTCCTCAAAGGGCTGGTAACAATTTTCCTGGCCAGAAAGGTTCATATCACCGACTCTTGTCTTTTTGCATTGAGTTTGGCAGTAATAAAGACAGTCATTCCCTCTTAATATCATCTGTTTTACCTTAATATTCACTGCTATTCTCAAATAAAAAGAAATCTCCAGAAAACAAACCCTTAAGGTCATCTTTACTTCAAGTAATTTTGATGGAGGTCAGGTACTAGAAGACCATTTCTGGGACAAAAATGTTTATGAGTTAGGGTAAGACCTAACTGATCTGGTGTTGCCATTATGATGCCTCCAGGTAAATGTAATATTTGTACAATCTGGAAATGTGCAAATGTAAAACACAGTTTTGTTTTGTAACTGATTTAAACACGTATCATAGCAGTGAATTTAATAATCTCTGTTCCTCAAAGTATTTAATCAATAATTCAACGGAGCTTTGATATCTGCTCCCAATATACATGTAAGAAGTTTTGATAAAATAGGTTGTTTTTAAGGGGACAGATGTAGGTTTAAGCTTAAAATTAAAAGAACATACGTATTATTTCCATTGTTTTAATTTGGAGCTTTGTGTGTTATAGATGCTTCACTACACACTTTATAGATGGAACAGAAAGTCGGGGGGTTGGGATTTTTGTTGTTGTTGTTTTCAGCAAATCTACCAGGATTAATGTATTTCAAAATAGCTAAAGTTAAAAAAAAAGAAAAAAAGAAAAAAAGAAAAAAAAAGTGTGCTAGTTTCTAATCTAATAGGTCTTTTGAAATGTTGAAATAAAATACCTTGAATCATTAGAGAATATGGCAGGTGCATGATTTTATATTTTATATTGCTTCATGAAGAAAGCTCATTCAAAATCAATAAATATAAAAATAATGAGAAAATTTGTTGGTTATTTCCTCTTTTTTTTCCTAAATCATGTTTCAGAAGAAACTCTTAAAACTGCATACCCAGTTTTACTACAGAAAATAGGCAAAATAACAACTTTGTGGATAAAGCACAGTTCAGCTATGAAAATTTCCTTATCTTGAAGAAATAATTTAGCGTAATTTTCGTTATTTTAATAGACATAATTAATTTGCTTCTTTCAGGAGTTTTCAATTAAAATCAGCATTTATATATCCTCCAAATTCCCAAGCTGTTTATCGTTGAAAAATAATGGAGAGATTTGGTGGTTGATTAGCACAGGACAAAATGTTGCAACTGGCTATTTATTTGTATAGTTGACTCTGCAAGAATTCTTATCTTCATCAAGTATTGCACAGCTTTTTTCATCTGTCCAGGACCACTGAGCTAGCACAGCAGTTTAATCTCAGATAATTGACTCTAAGGGAAGTGCAAAATTGATGGTAAGCTCAAAATAATGAATCCCAGCATCCTCATGGGTGTTGTTTTCTTAATATTTTCTTTCCTAAACCTAAGGTAAGCCAATCTTTTCTGCCTTACTTGCAAGAGTTTCAAATTAAATGGTACCTAGGCAGAGCATGCAATATCTTGAGTTACTGTGCATGCAGTTTCTGCCACAGTGTCATGACTGAAAGGTGAGCGAGCACGGTGAATATTCCACACCTTCTCTTCAAGTCTAAAAGTGGATCATTAGAAAAAAGATAGACAAGTTAATTATTTCTTTTCTTCTTTCTTATTAAGTTCAGATGTAGAGAACATTGTCACTGTGTAACAGGAACAAAGCTTTCAAACTTTAACGCTTCTTACTGCTAAAATCATGTAAGCATTCTAGCCCTGCACAACATCTGATTTACTACTACTACTGCTGATTCCTTTTGTTTGTCAGGAAAGCAGGGAATAAAAGACATTTGATTTTGGGAAAACAGACAGAGTTTTTCCATTTATTTTTTCAGAAACAGTTGCCTACTTTTTTGTGACTTATCTATATAGTTATGTAGCATGCCTAGTATGCTGGAATACTTTACTTATAAGCTTAGGCATCACATTTATATTGTTTCAGCATTAACAGATACATAGCAGTAACCACATACATAGTTTTCAGAGCCTAAACTGGGGAGAGTCTTAAAATGTTTTTTTGTTAACTTCATAAAAATCATCCTTATTATGAGAGTCATCTCATGTAACATTCAGTTATTGATTGCATCTTAACCAGAAGTCTAAATGTGTTTTGTAGTCAGCAGGAAGATGTCATTTCCAAAAGCTCACATCTTACTCTCTGTATGTCATCAATGTCAGTATTGTTTCCAGCAGCTGTCTGTACTGATATTAAAGGAGACTATCCTGCACCTATTTCTGTTACACAAAAAGAATCCCAGTTAATTATACCTTTCAAGAGGTTGTTTACTTTCTCATTTAATGAAAACTCTAATATAGGTAAAGCCATCTAAAAACAAGTGTTTTCCCTGGTTAGATTCTACAAATTCTCCTGCAATGAACATAACACAACTTACAGTTTGCTTCCTGTGATCCAAGATGCCTGTTTTATCCAGTCTTTATTAAGGCTTTTATGCAAGTTTGGATTGTACAAATTAATCTAGAAAAGCAACAATTTTAATTGGCTTATTGCAGGTCCATTTAACAGTACTGAATCCCATATATCAGATTTCTTCACTACTCCTATCTCAGAGTCTTCTTCCAGCCTCTTCTGTTATTCCTAACCAGACACAGATTATCTTGCATATTTAAAAGGACTTTCTCAACTTGCTTCTACCTTTCATTTCTCTTTTCTTCAAGTCAAAACCTAAGATCAGTCTTTTCCAAGCTCGTTCAATTCTCATCTTTGTTTTTTTGTCCTTTTTTTTTTTAGGCTTTCACAGAGGAAAATCTCTACAGGGCTTTCTTTTCTAACAACTCTTTGTCATTGGGAAGCAAATAATCTAATCCAGACCTATTTGCTTGCTAACAGTCTATTTATCCTGGGTTGCTAGATGCGCTTTCCAAAAAAACTTGAGTCAAATCTGACCTAGAGCATTCTACCACTGGAGAAGACAATTAATTCCTAGGTATCTTGAAAGGAAGACTGTTTGGCAGAAATGTGGTCCTTTTGTTATTTGTGGCAATTTTGATATTACCTAAGAAGAAGGAAATACTGTTGTGTTTCAATGGAAATGAGATGCATTTGTTTCAGAAAAACCTGCAGAAGAAAAAATACAAAGAGAAAACATTGACTTGAGAAGTTGCAAGGATAAGGCTTAAAACTGCAGTATGTCAAGTAACTCACATTTGCAGGTAAGATTTCACAAGGAACTATTGATTTGAATATATTGGAATAACCTTTATTTCTAGACATTCTTATCTTATTGTTACATTATGTTTTCTATCCCTCTGTTCATATTTCTGTTCTTTCTGTTCTTTGATTTTTCTGCTTTTCCTGTCCTTCCATTTCGGCACTGCCTTGTTACTTCTCTGGAGAGAATCATCAGCTCAGCTAAAAGCTGCCAAACTGTGCAGTAAATTATTAGTTATATGGTAGAGTCTGAGACATACAGGGGGTTGTCACCAGAAAAATGCAAAAAGCAAGCTTCTAAATTTGTGTTAGTGGGTATAGAGACATGGACTGCAATGAAGCTGCGCTATGCGTCCGTGCATGGGAATCTGGCCCTGTGAATCTACAAATGATTTTTTCTAAACACATAATTTACTTTGTTTCATAAGAACAAGTAAAGATTTAAATGAAATTACAGGTACTATAACCCTTCCCACACACCAAATACTACCTCTCTAATCTGACACAGAGTAGATTTTTGTAATACTCTTTCATTAATCAGTGCAGTAACAGTGACCCTATCCCTGGGAATGAAGCTAAATTTTGTGAGACAAGGCATCAAATGTATGAAAATCTTCATAGATTCCACAAATTATGTATTCTCCATGGCTGCCATATTTTTGTTACATGAACATAGAGTCACACCTGATTTTATTTTTTAGTAACTGATGACAATCTTACTGAAGTTATTTTTTTTTTATTGTAGTCAACATCCTAATATGATGTTTGGATGCAAGACCTATGGAATGGACATTAATCAATTTTTCAGGTATACTTTGTAGGTATGCAGACAATTGAAAAGAGACTTTTAATCTTCACAAAAATTCATAGCAATATACCAGGCAAAGGAGATATAAAAAATAATCTTCTCTGTCCTGTAGCTAATCCATGGAAGTGTGGAAAGCAGACAAAGAAAGAAGGAAAAGATTAGAGATTAATGAGATACCACACTGTAAATTTAAAGAGATCCCTTGTGCCATACAAGATACCTATTTGGTGATAGTGTAACTCCAATGACGTGCTCATTCAAATTAGTGTAATTAACATTGAAAGTATATTTCCTGTCAAAAATTATGTTCTTGTATTAACCTATGGTTTTATTTAGTATTTTTTCATTATCAGCCTTTTATACAAGATTGAATATGCCCATCAATTTTTGATAGTGTGTCCTTGAAACCCTTTTTTTTAACAGAAGGCTAAATATATTTAATATTTTGAATATAGTCTTGTGTTGATATTTCAAATACATCTGACCCAAAGTCTTTTGCGTAGTAATGATTGGTGAGAATTCTTTTAAATTTAGAAAGCAGGATTAGGATTTGAAGTAAAGGTTCTTTTCATCTAGCTGATTTCACAATCAGCTGTCAGCTCTACACTTAAATGTACTGAATTCCCAGCATAAAATTTTTTGCTGGCATATATCATGAAGTAATGATTTTTCTCATTGCCCCTTTTATTCTTGAGGTAATAAAGCAATTATGAAGGTACTCTTTTTTACTGATAGGGAAGCTAGTCCATTATACAGCTGATTTCAACGAAAAATATATTCCTTTCTGATTGATATTGCCCTTGGAGGGAAGGCACTGTTCCAAACCATTGATTTGATTCGTGTGAATTACCCAATTGTGTTTCCTGTCTCTCTCCACTAACTACAGAGGGGGACTACCTAATCATTTTCCTCTAACTGAGGTGTCTCAGATAGGTGGCCTAATTAGAGGAATAAAGTCATATGAAAATGTTCTCCACGGCACCTCTCTGTAGATGATTAATGCTTGTTTTGAGTAGCACTTTCAGATTTACACAAAGGTTTGATTTTCATTTTGTTAAATGAACACAACACATATTTCAAGCTTTAGTAGTAAGGAACACAAAGAGCTTAGGAAACATAAATTGAAGGTTAATGCACATATCCAAAGTTGCGGTTCTGCTGCTTCCACTCAGCTGTCATATCTCTGGAGGTTCCTATAAGCTCTAAGGCCTCCCACTTCTTTAAAATAAATGGACATATTAGCATTCTGCTTCTAGACATGCACAGAAACATGTCAGGTTTGTCATGGTCAAGCCATGCGGTGCTTATCTTTGCCTATCTTGTTTGAGGACTTCAACCCAGTAGCTGAAATAGTAGCAGAAGACCTGCTGTGAAGTTCAGCTCACAAGGCAGCAGCAATTTTTATACCATTCCCTTTATAATTAAGTACTGTAAAACCCTAAAGTGGTAGATGGTCACAGCTGTGGCTCCATACACAAAGAAGATGGAATGTGGAAGAAGAAAAGTAAAGTTTTTCATAAATACATGATTTAAATGTTTTTATCATAATACACATTGCAAAATAGATGAAAGACATGGGATAATGTCCAGTCAGGTTATAAAATGTGTTTGTTTGTGGGGTTTTTTTGTGGTTTTTTTTTTTATCTTTCTGAATAAAAATATAACAAAAAAAAAAAGCAAAACAAACAAAAGAAAACGAAAACAACAAACCAAAAACAAAACAAAAAAACCCCACCTTCTATTTTACTTGTCTCTTCTTTGGTTTGTGTCTAATGCAATATTCATTATGCAAAATGCACTCTTGGGAAGAGTTTTGTGTTTTATTTTAACATTTGTGTGACACAACCTAGATACTTCAGTAGTCCCTTCTGTAAGTCTCATGTGATTCTACAGAAAAGGAAGAGAAGAAAAACAGGCAGCTTTTCCTGTAATTTTTATCATTATAGACAAAGATTATACTAAGCTGGCTGATGTGGATGCTGTTTCCAGATGGTTTTTCAGTCTTACAACGAGATGGCCATCAAAAGTTTGTAAGCAATGCCTGTCCCTTTCCTGTTGTGATGAAATACGTGGAGATTCACTACTAGACAATGAGTTGCAGTCAAGTTAGACAAGAACTGAGAGAGATTTTGTTGTTAAAGAAATAGTAAGTATTGGCTGAGATTTATCACATAGCACCATAGAATGGTTTGGATTGGGAGGAACCTTCAAAGATCATCTAGTCCAACCCAGGAACATCTTTCACTAGATCAGGATGCTCAAAGCCCCATCCAACCTTGAACACTTCCAGGGACTGGGAAACCACAGCTTCTCTGGACAACCCATTCCATTGGCTCACCACCCTCACAGTAAAGAATATCTAATCTAAATCTACCACCTTGCAGTGTAAAACCTGTGCCTCCCACTCTGTTGCTACAGACCTTGACAAAAAGATCCTCTCTGTCTTTATCATAGGCCTCCTGTATATATTGAAAGACCACATAAAGTCTCCCTAAAGCCTTCTGTTCTTAAGGTTGAACCACCCCAACTCCCTCAGCCTTTCTACACAGGAAAGATGTTCCAGCTCTTTGATTATTTTCCTAGCCCATTTCCAACAGGTCCATGTCTTTCCTATACTGCAGACCCCAGAGTTAGATGCAGTATTTCAGGTGGGATCTCACTAGAACAGAGTAGAGGGGCAGAATCACAGCCCTTGACCTGCTTCTTTTTCTGCAGCTCAGGATATGGTAGCCCTTTTGGGCTAAAAACACACACTGCTGGCTCATATCCAATTTTTCACTCAATGGTATCCTAAAGTCCTTCCCTTCAGGGCTGCTCTCAATCCGTTTATCATCCAGCGATGAATTGCTAGAGTGTGGGCAGTGTGGAAAGGGTCTGGTTCAAAATGTATTGGAATAAACACAGGCCTTTTTTTATTAAATTAAACTTAGATTTGGAATGGACTCCCAGCTCTGCATTGCCTCAGTCTCTTGACTGGTGCGTTCACTGTCACAATAAGGGTTTAATAATTTTTATATCAATGCTGGTTTTAGGTGATCAAACTACAGCTGTATACAGAACCTTTTATGAAGTCTCTACAGCTGAAGATCCTAGAGAAAGACTTGAAACCTAAATAAGAATAAAGAATTATTTTAATCTGATATCCTGATTAAAATATGTAGTAAACAAAATATTTTAATTTGACAGATTAACATAAAACTACAGCAAATCCTAATTCAGAGAATTTGCAGAATACTCAAAGGTTACAAAAATACCTGAAATTAAAAAGGAGTTGGAGGTTGTTTTTCTCTTTCCCTTGCATGCTCTCAATGAGCATGCATGTCAATTACAAAGGTGATTGCTGTGATGTTTAGGGTTGAAAGGGTTTTTCTAATACATACTGCTCAAAGCATTATTCTCTAGAAAAAAAATCCTATGTACCCACTATGTATGACTCAATCAAGCACTTCCTGACAAGGTGCAAAAAGACAGTGTTTTGATGTTTCCTCCTCTGGAATATATTTTATAACAGATTTTTCTCTATTTCTTGTCTTCAGCTTTCTTAGGTTTGATGCTTGATCCTTTGTGAAACATTCTGCCCTTTCTGAATTCCTTTAAATCCTATAGTTATTCCATAGATTTGAGATATTTTCTTTTAATACTTTAATCTTTTTTGTCAATCACACCATGTGTCTTCGATGTGGAAAATACTCATAAGTCACTTAAAACATGGTCCAATTATTATCTGAACTGACCATGTTTTTATTTATATGTATCAGCCATTTTTTGTTCTGTTAGATGTATTCAGTCTTCCTTTCTAAATTCTTACCATTGCTAACAATGTTACAAACTCCCTTATGATGTTGGGCTTTTTCATTGCTGTGAAGTCTTTGTGACTGAAACATAATTTGTGAAATACATTTGTCTGCCAGAATAACAGCAGTCACCTGAATGTGTCAAGGGAAATATTATTGGATACGTGGAACTTTCAACTTACCTCATGGATACTTACAACTTTCAACTGCCTAAAGCACTCTAGGTCAGCACTGAACAATTTTTAGCCATTTTTTCATGTCCTAAATTGATGGTCTCAGTTTATTTCATAAACCACATGTGAGACAGCACTGTGGTACACTCGGTGGTGGGTTCAGCTGAAAAGAACTGTGTCATAAGTTGTAGAAATAAGAATGTAGTGTTCATCACTATTGTACAAAGCCACAATGGCCTCACATCTGGAGTACAAAGTTTGGGTTTGGACTTTGCACCTCAATACAGGTATCTACTTCTTGTGTAAAAGTTTGGTGTGATAAAAAGCTCTCTTACGACTGAGGAGAAAATTTTCATGTACAGCATGAACAGATAAATTTTTTAAAAGTTGCCACTAAAGATTACAAAAGTTCATGATTATGAGTTTAAATACATACATGAGCTGCCACCTAACAAATAGTTAATACAAATATTTTACTTTTTCTGTGAAAGTGTAGGATTCTTCCCAGGACAACTAATGGTTTATCTGAGACCCAGTGTAAAGTATCCAGAATGTCGGTGAAGCCAAAACCAAAGCAGTTTAAATCTTAAAACACATACAGTGTCATTTTAATAAGATAAAAAAATTTTAAAAATTATTTTCTTGTACACTGAAGACACATGTGCGAGGTCAAAATGAAAATTGCATTTTCCTTTCATGCTATCATAAGAATTCCTGGTACTGAAGTTAATCTCTTTTTCTTCTGAAATATTAAGAGATTTATTTATCTGATTGTACACCGTTTTGCTGTATGACAGGCTTTTCTTACCGAATGTATAATAGATAGAAATAACCTCAGCTATCCCTCGGTATTCAAAAGTGAAACATCTGAATTTCAACTAGGCACCCTTGCATCCCTTTATGTTCTGAAACACAAAATCATGCTACATGATCCAGACACTTGTTAGGATGAGATGAACCACCTTATGAAGGTGTCCATTTTTCTCTGATTATAGTCTTCATTGTCTAATTTTTAGATGTATAAATTAGAAAAGATGGATCCACTCAATACTCATTAGCGTCAGTCGTTTGTTGCCATGTTTATAGCTCAGAAGTAGACTTTGCATTATTCTGCAGTCAAATCACAACAAATGGTGATTTAACTGCACTGAAATTTTGTAAGACATCTGGTTCTGGTTATACCACAACACTGGTATTTGCTATTTCCTATATGTCTGCAAGTTTCATCATTTTCCATCCTCAGATTACTTTGTTATCAGAGTGAAAAAAAGTGCAACTATTATTTGAATACAGTATTTAGGTGTGGCAGCCATTTAGCAGGCCATTAGAACTATATTGTGAAGAAGGAATAGAATATAGAGCAAATATTAGGCTCTTTTTTATTTTATCCTTTTTTTTCTTTTCCTTTCTCTTACTGTCCCCACAGGTTTTTCATTCAAAGTGCCTCTTCATAAAGATTTCTCAAATATTTCCTCATTCAAAGAAAAAATAATACATATTTAGTCTCTAAAAACAGCATATGACTGGTTTTTTTCTCACTGTTTCTTGTGTCCTGTGTGTTACCACTACAATGATCCCTGAAATTATTTCTTACAGGAGAAACGACTGCCTGAATTAGTGCATGCGGGAGAGACCCACTGAACTCCATGTTTTTGCTTGCAGGGAGAGGGTACCCTACTCTTACAGCATGTCTTTTGTGTAGAAGAATCTTATGTTAACTCAAAATTAAGTTACAGACTCTAAAAATATTGAAGCTGAAGTGTCTGATGCTCCAGTTAGGAATGCCTAACAAATCCTGCTGTGATAGATTGTATAGGAAGCTAAATGTACATAAACAGTCCCTTCCTCTAAGCTCTCTCTTACCTGCCTCCCAAAACATTCAAGGTGGCCAGTCTCTCAAATTTGCTTCCAGAGAGCAGCAGATTTTCTTTAAATTTCTCTCTCTACTTATTTAATATCTATGTTCTTTTCTGCCCATTCTACAGCTCTGGGCTAAGTGAGCTCCATCTACCCCAGTTTGAAATTAGAGTTGTCCTTCTCCTAGGATGACTGCCAGAAGGCTGGCGGGCTCATCCTGCCCAGGGACACATTTTATCTGACCCTTCAGTTTTGACCAGTCAGGCATGGGAGACCCTGCCGGAGGCATATACCACCGCCAGCACAGCTCGCAACCTCGTAAGGGCATACAGGCTTCTCCCCCACTAAAGCAATTTGGACAAGTCTTTCTCTCTCTACTCTTCCTCCCAGACTCCTACACACTAACTCAGGGACATTCCCTTGCCCTAAACACCCTTCTAAGATGCTGTAATTCCAAAACAAACTGTTCCTGGGCAGAAGCTGCAGGCAAGCCAAGCCCAACATGTCCCACCCTCACTGCAACAATGCCGGAACAGAGGCGATCCCGACATACCCCCAGGGGTAGCAAGCACGCAGATAAGGCATCCCCGCACCCACCTGGGGCTCAGGCACCTCCCACAGCCCCAGCCCAGCCTAAACCNGGCACCTCCCACAGCCCCAGCCCAGCCTAAACCCCCCAACTCCCAAAAAACCCCGCCACCCACCCCAACCTTACCCCTCCTCCCCCCCTACCAGTGTCACCACAGGCTCCCCTCACACCGCCCATCCGCGGTCACCCACCTGACGATCCGGGAATCCTGTAGGTTTCACCCGGCTCCCCTCCCCAGAC
>VXAY01003868.1:282935-311820 GCA_013399855.1 Oxyruncus cristatus | reverse complement strand
ACCGTTCTTCCTCCATGTGCTCTTTATCTCCTCGAGTGGTGCTTTTCACCACCTTTCTTACTGGACAGCTTAGGAGAGGAGAGAGCAGGCTTTGTTCTCTCTGATCTTCACACTATGACACCTGCTGACAAACTCTTTAGTCTATGGGGAATTCCACAAGGTCCTCCCACTTAAAGTACCCCAGGAAAAGAAATCTTTCCAGGCTGTAATGGCATTGACAGGGCTGTTCACCACAGTTGACTTCATGAAAATGTCTTGGTCCCTACTGCTCATGCAGTGTTCAGCAAGATTTGGTCCCCTGTTGGAGTCTGACAGTGTCCCATAACATAGCATTGGAACATGCTAGGATCTCTCCTATCCTTGCCACCTCTGTGAAAGGGCTTCTCCTGCAGAAGGCTGCACCTGCTCCCCTAGAGGAGCTGGAGCCTTGGACACAGCTCTGCTCCCTGCGTCCGGGGACAGTCCAGCCTCACCGCTTGGTCACGTGTCTTCAGGTTCCTTGAGATAAGCAAGAGCTGGTGGGTCCCTTGCAATTTTATCCACTGGAGTGTATATGAGTAATGCACAGAAAACCTCTAATGCTAAATTGCAGACCAAAGTGACTGCAGGCTGGACATAAGGGAAACACTGAAAAACCTCTTGCTTACCTCTACCATGTGTCCTTTCCCTGGTCACAGTCGAGAGTAAACAAGCCTTTTGTCCAAATTAAATCTTTTCTTCTCAACAAATTTGCTCACAAAATTCACATCTTTTCTTTGGCAAAACAAGACTAAGTCTGGATTTTTTTTTCCCTGCAGTTTTTTTCTCAGGTTTGGACCTCTGAAGACCTGTCAGGTCTGTCCAAACAGTTTGGGAGGAGCAACAAGTTTAACACTTGTGCTTAGAGTCAGAAGAGACTCATGTACTCAGACACAGGTATCACTGGGAAGTACAACTAATATGGGGAAAAGTGACAGTCTCAAGTGAGACATAAAACAGCTGTTTACTCAGTCAGATCTCAGCGTGTGAAAAGCTCACTTGAAATCCTTGCCATGTTTGGATTTTTGCTAGAATCCATAGGAAAAACATGCAAGCTGCTGCCAGGTCTTTCTGTACAGGTGCACTGGCAGCTGTTCAACCCTGAAAGTGGGTACTGCTGGAATTAATGATGTCAAATGAAAAGAAACACAGACACAGACATCCCCCCAAGCCAAAAAAGCATTGACTCACCACCTCAGCACCCCTCCATGTGCAGAGCTGCTGGTCAGCTCACAGGGTTTGCTGTGCCTGCTGCTCTGGCCTCAACAGAGCTGCAAATGTGACTGAGAATTCACAAAAGGATCCATACTGTTGCATTTTAACAGGGAATGAAATCAGGGATTATTTGCTTTTCCCACTTAGCAAAAAAAAAAAACCCAAAATCAAAACCCAAAAAAACCCCCGACTCATTTCCAAGCTGTTACTGGAAACAGTAACAGGTTCTGAGGCTTTTAAAGAGATAAAAAGATGGAACAAAAAGCTGTTTTGCTAACATGAGTAATGTTTTTTGGCATTTGTAATGAAGTCAAGCTACTGATTGCTTCTCCATCTAGGAAAGAGTAATTTCCACTGAAGAAGTGCAGGGAGCAGCATTTCAACAAACAGCAATTTATCAACATCATTAACACACTCCTGCTTTTTTGCTCACCGCCAAGCCCCTCTACCTCACCTTCCTTTTTTGCACACATAAGAGGTGCTAAATTCTTATTCTCCAGCTGATGCAAAATACATTGGGGCTGCGTTTCTCAGGCAGAGAAACTTCTTTAAAGCAGCAGAAAGGAGGGAGAGGGCAGAGAGGAAGATCCAGCCCTTTGCTAGGCTGCCTGCTGGCCAAGTGTGGGCTCCTCACCATGTCACCCAGCCTCAGAGGTGGCCCCAAGAGCCTCAGAAACATGCACAGTGCTACAAACTCTGCTCAGCTTTCCCCGGAGAAGGAGTATCCAGACGTCATTCGAACAAAAGGCCTTTGCTTGAGCATTCAAGTCTAAAAACTGTTTTTGAAGTATTTCACCTCAGTGATTCAGCCAAGACTAACAAGCCTGTGGCATAAGGAAGGCTGGAGTTTCTGATTCCCAGCCCCTCATGGCTATTTTTAGCTCTGAAATAAGATAAACAACAAAAATCAAAACCGACCAGGCAACCAACAAGGAACCTGCTGAAAAATGGCTGTTGTGTACTTTGGGGTTTTTTTCCTACCTTTAAGTAACAATAGCAACAACAACAACAATAAAATTAAAGACACAGAGAGAACAAATGAGTGATTAATTGTTTTTACAGGCTTGTCATCTGGGTGGTGAGGAAAACTTTACATTTTCACATCACACTCCCAAAGAGTGACTGTCCACCCAAAGGCAGGTGCTGGGCTTTCTTTTGAAATGTCTTTCATACCTTGATGTACCTTCACCAGTTTTCATGAAGCAGTAAGGGTACCACCCTTCTTGTTGTTTTTGTATTTATTTTAACCCATTCAGCAGCACGATGAAAACATTCGAGTTCCCCGTAAATTACAGTAAAGGCAAAACAAAAAATTTTGAGGTACATCAGGAGGGAGACCCGACATTTTCATTCTGAATTTTAGATGGCAACTGACAATCTTTAGCAGATGTTGCCCTTGGTAATAACACCATCTTTGGATAACAAAGAACCAGCTTTCAGTAGTTCAAAAATAAGAGGACAGAAAAAACCTGTATTTTTATTGTCAAACTTGCACAGGCAAGGAAAGCACATTCCTGGGAAAAAAAATGGCTCAAAGCAATGACAAAACAATGACAAAACAATGACACAATGAATAAAAAAGTATTTGCAAAATTTCAAGAGAAAACATACTTTTTTGTAGATATCTAATTAGATTAGTCTATTGTAGCATGTATCCTGTGAAAAAAACCCAATATTGATCACAGTGTCAAAATATGTGTCATAATACCATCATATCAAGAAGCTTCATTTGTCATTCTTCACAGTTCTTGGAGCATGAGCGAATGAATCTTTTGATCTTATTTATAGTTTAGTAGTGCCCAAAGTGCATTGGAGATCATAAGAACACAGCAGGGTACAAATATTTATTTTAAGCTATCTTGCTTTTAAGACTTTACAGAGCACCCAGAAATGGCTGGTTGCCTTTTTTCATTACAGAATTATAGCAGCATCTGCAGGGAGGCTAGACCAGAGCTCTAATGAATCACTGGACAACAGCATGACTTTCATTATAGAAAAAAACTCAGAGACATATTTTTATGGCTTAGAGGACAATCTGAAGTAGGCCAGAGACAATGTTTTTATATACTTTACATAATCTTTCAGACTTGACCTAAAAGCTCCTTTAGAAGCGAAGTTATTTAACCCTAATTTGATTTTTAAGTTATGTCCATAAACCATAATTTTGTCACAGGCAATGCCGAAATGATAAATAGTACTGTTAGCACTGTCATTGCTAAATATTTTGTAAAACAAAATAACCCCTCATTCTAATACCAGCACTTGAGTCTATCTATTAAAATGAAACCCTACAGTAAAAAATAAATAACCGTGAGCCTTGCAGTGATTGATTAATTAATTTGGGATATTTCCTGGATATTGGGATAAGAGGGCAACTTTTTTTCAAAAGTTGAAATAAGTGTTTTGAAAAAAGGTAAATTTTTAACTGCTAAAAGTATATGTATAGATACTTCGAAATCAAAATTTCAGACATTTGCAGCTTTTAAGGAGCAATCAGTTCAATGTTACAGAAATGAGAGCAGCAAATGCGTATCAAGGTTTATTACAAAGGATTCCTTGCACATTTTAGGGGGTTTTTGTTTTTAAAACCTAAATCCCCTGCTTTGGAATACTCTCTCCTCAGAACATCTTTTCTGTAAAGTATGCCAGAGTTTCAGGCTTCAAGGAGCCGGCATTGCCATCCAGGTCTGTAGGACTCTTTCCCACAAAAAAAAATTTGAAGAAAATGATTATGAATAATAGCAAAAAATTTGCTGTCCCTAATCAAAGCTGTTTCTTGAGGCCAGGCATGGTTTGCTGACCTACTTTGGACAAGGATTTATTCAGCCTACAGCCTGGGACGAGTCTCTACGACTGCTGGGAGAGCCCAACAAAGTGCAGCTGCCGACGGGATGATGATTAATTTGATTGTCACCAGCACAGCTCTGAACATAAGGCTTGTTCAGGAGGCACATAAAAGGAAACTCAGTGCAGTTACTTGGGGTTTGCTGCTAAGAGAGCGAGGGATGCAGAAAAACAAATCCCAGCACTACTTCAGACTTCAGCCAGCCAAAGCCCAAACCAGGCTCTCCAGGTCAGCAATGCTGTTTGTCCTGGCCTGATGTCTGGGGTGGGTATGGCGTGGTACAGCTGGCCTGGGGAGGGTCACTAGCACGTGGCTGCTCCCTTGGTGGCTGTGAAGCTGCCATACCTCCCCGAGAGCAACAAAAAGATGTCGGGATCAACAGAGGGAGTGTGTTATGTTGTGGCGGCATCCTGCCCCACCAGTCAACCAGCTGTTTCTTCAAACCACTGTGACTATTTACACTGGCAGACACCACAGAGGCGCACTGCAAAACCAGCAGCTTGCAAAATGGGGGTTTCCAGATCATGAAGAGATATGATCTGTGAATATCAGCCAGACCCCATGCCCTAGGCAAGAAAACCTATGGGTCAAATGATCAGCCCCTGTCTACTGGGAGTAATTTCCCTTACTATCTGTGGATGTGTGCAGGTGAAATTATTGAAATTATTGAAATTACACGACTGCAACTACTTTGTGTCAAATGCAGTAACAGTACACAGGACACTGCTAATCATTTGTAATGTCTAATACAGGCATTTATGATATTGTATGACAGGATCTGATTCCTTATTTTCTTGCTCCTTTTGTCATCACTGAAAGTCACTCTAAAGAGACTCTGAAATGTGGCAAAGTCATCTGTCCAACTAATGTATCAGTAATGTTTACTCTTGTATTGCACATCACTGCACAAACTGAAAATGTGATGGAGACACTTTCCCGCCCTCTTGTGCTTTCCAACTTTGTAACTCAACGCCGCTCGTCCACAGGCATATCTGAAGGAGTGTGCTGGCTTTGGCTGGGATAAGAGTTTATTTTCTTCAGAGTAGCTAGGATGGGGCTGTGTTTTGGATTTGTGCTGGACACCGTGTCAGTAATTCAGGGATGTTTTTATTACTGCTGAGTGGTGCTTACAGAGTCAGGGCCTTTTCTGCCTCTCACCCCACCCTGCCAGCAAGCGGACTGAGGATTCACGGGAAGTTGGGAGGGGACACAGCCAGTACAGCTGAGCCCCACTGACCCAAGGGATGTTCCATAACAGCATATAAAGCTCAGAATATGAAGCTGGGGAAAGGAGAACAAAAGAGGGAGACTTTCAGAGAGATGGCATTTGTCTTCCCAAGTCACTGTTGCTGGTGATGTAGACCTGCTATCCTCGGGATGGCTGAACACCTGCCTGTCCATGGGAAGTAGTGAATGAATTCCTTATTTTGCTTTGCTTGTGTGTGCAGCTTTTTCTTTACCTCAACACACGAGTTTTCTCTCTTTTGCTCTTCTGATTGTCTCCCCCATTCCATCAGGGAGGACTGAGTGAGCAGCTGCGTGGGGTTTAGCCGCTGGTTGGGGTTAAACCATGACAAGGTTTAACCATGCAGGAGGCAGGATGAGCTTTCAATATTCTCATGGATAATGAAAATTCCTAAAACCATCTCAGTCCAAATCTCCAGACGGTACAGCCACATGTGGAGTAAACTCTCCTCCTAGAGAATGATCAGGCAGCACTGTCAATGTTTCAACTGAAGTTGAAGAAAACAGTGTTCAGGGTAAAATGTTCTCCACTGGCACCCACTTGGAGTGCTCACCTGAGCAAAGACAAAACCCAGGCTGTGGTAGAGTTTTATGCCAGAAGGTGAACTCAAGATAAAAGTGGGAAATAGTGCAAGAAGTGTTGAAAGCTGTAATGAATTACACATTATTACAAAAAATACAGAAGACATAGTTTTGCCAGGGATTAATTCAACCAATAGGGAAAAAAAAGAAATCATGTTTTAATGAAAATACTTGAAAGGATAAAGCATGAAATCTAGTCTAATCTATCTTACTTTGTTAAAGATTTGGATTAACTTCAAGTGTATAAGCATATATGTCCCCATGATAGAGCAAGTCAATACCATTTATCTTTTTTCTTGTACCTCTGAATGAGAATTGTCTGCAATTGTTTGCAGGCAAGGAGAGATAGATTGTTTACCTCACTGGCTCGGATGAGAATTTGGCTTCCTCTCGAAATTCAAAGAGAAAAATATAACACTGCTCTTGAAAAAATATTATCATAAATCAAAACTTATTTTCCAAGCAGTGATTTTCAGGGCTCTTTTCACTGGAAATCTTGGGTTTCTCAACAAGCAATCCTTATACAAGCAATTATGTCTTAAGCAAAGACTCTTTAACAGTGCTGTGAAAGTTCTGCAACCATTATTCATGCTGTTACAAATAATTTGGAATTTATAGAACCTCTGCCGGCACAGTCTCCTTATTACAAATTAGTTCCCTGCCAAAACTGGTTTGGTTTTATCTGATGATCTGAAGCAGTTACTTTGTAAAACTAAAATAATTTTTTATTTATTAAAGCAATCCACAATTTGTAAGAGGAAAAAGAAGTAGGCAACTAGTTTCATGTGAGACTTCAAAGATTAAGTGCATTGTTATGATAACCAGATATTTGGAGTTTGATCAAGTTGATACTATTTATCCATTAGGATCTGATTAAATCTTTTAATTTGAGAGAAAATCTATTTGTTGATTTCCCAAAAGCATGCGAGGTTCCTACAAACAAAGCAGGTAGTAGGAAGCCCTTCCAAGGCTTCCTTACAGCAATACCATTTGGGGAATGCAAACCTACCTGTAGGTAAATATTCACAGCTCAAAGTTACCGTCAGTGTCCAGTGAAATATAACCATAAATATGATATTAGATATAAGCTCACAGATGTGTGTTACCTCCCTGATTTTGTTTATTTATGTGTGTAGTGTTATGTTTGCATGCTGACAAGTAAAGTTTGGTAGGGCCACAGTGTGGACTCCCTCCAAAGTTTGAATACCTCCCTAACTGCAACAAAGTCTTACATTTTCCAACAGTCCCCTACAAAACAGTTAGCAAATATGACCTGCCTCTAATTAACATGTTGTTCTGAATCACAGCCTCACAGTAAGAACCCACTGAACTCAGCTTCTATGGAGCTGAATTCATCCTGCAGATGACACAGAGATTTGGCCAACACAAAAAGTGGGCAACAAAGGCAAAGTGTGGAATGTAGTAATTCTCATTACTGCCATCTCATATAATATAGAAATCAAAGACTAGGAAACAAAATTCTGTGAGTGGACTGATAATTCCCAGAGTACCAAAAGCGGTGCTGTGACAAAACTAATCACTTGCACAGTGATTCATTGTTATACCAAAAAATCTAAAATACATGGCATAACTAAACCAAAGCTTAGGTTCTAACTCGACACTGTTTTTCAGATTAAGCTCTTGCTTCCTTTTCACACGTTCTGTAATCTTTTCTTGTATTAACCCCGTTAATTACTTTTACATCTTGTGTATTTTCTCAGTCTGCACAGAGAGACAAACTAAGGGAACATCAACCAAAATTTTGAAAGAGACAGCAGGATATTTATATATATACTGGTAACACCCAAAAGGACCTATAAGGTCTGTGGGCTCATTACACTTGCCATGAAGCAAATAAAAATGAGACAAGTTATTTCCCCAAAGGTTTGCAGTCTCTGGCATCTGAGGGTTGGAATGAACTGATAAACCAATCCCCATTTCTCTTCAGTCTTAAAACAATTTGGCATCAGTCTACTTCTTGCTCTGTTTTCTAGAGATTAGAATCACAGAGAAATGGAGCAGATAATTAAGGTATTTCCTTTTTTACATCATTTTCTGTTCCTAACCCCTTTCTACATCCGTCTTCCTTCCGTAATACTATAATTCTCCTTCTCCTATGTGTTTCCTCCTTTCTGGAACAGGAAGTCCCCTTTTATCCAGGCTTCATTCCATGGTATCTTTCTAATTCTTTTCTCAGTACAGTTATTCTAATGAGAGTTTCACTGCACTTCACAGAATGATCTATTTCACAAGCAGAGTGCTATTTTAATAGTGACCAGATAGTGACCAGTATACAGAAAGTCCCACAAGGTGGGTGACAGGTTTCTGCTGCCTGGGAAACACTCTTCTGCTTGAAAAACCTAGAGTTACAGCAAATATTGTCAGATTGTATAAAATGAAATAGCTCCTATTACGATAAATCTAAGTTCTGTGCATGTTGGTTCTTAAAACAAGGGCTGGATCGTTCCACCCATCCTCAAAAGGTTTCCTGCAGCACTGGCACACCATTGTTCTGTGGAAAGTTTGCAGAGCCGTTATTTTCTTGGACTTGTTCTAAATACATTGCAAAACAAAAATACTCCACAAATCGCCCTCATTCAGCATGTTCTCCATAAAGCCAATTCACCTGAAGGGTTTAAATTGCTGTCAACAGGAAGCAATAACGATGTACTGCAAAACACCAAAGGGACAGTAACCAGGTAAGAGCTTCTTTTAGTGGGTACACACAACTGAGAAACTGTAGTAGCAGTCCAGAATAATTGTCACTTCTGATCACCATGGGAACCAAACAGAGGTCTACTTTGCAGAACACAGATCAGCAGTGACTCACCGACTGCTTGGGAAGCATTATTGCGAATTGCCAGACTTGCGTGGGTGACAGGGAATAGTGATGCCATTTCAGCCACAGTCCAATATAGCACAGACTCCTCTGCTAGACAGGCAGCATGAAATCAAGTAAATTAGTACTTTGTGTTCATTAGAGATGAATTTCACCTTTACGGAATTTCTGCAGCATCAGCCTTGTGTGGACTCTTTGCTAAGAAAGGATTTCATTTCTAGTGAATGAAGTGCCAACTGAGCTTACAACAGCCTTTACCAGGTCTTCTGCAACCCTCTTAGTGACAGATTTAACCTCTGAGCAACACAGAGGTTTAGATCTATGTCACATCCTCTGAACTACACTAGGATGTGGATGGCACACACAAGATGGGCAGTGCCTCTGCCTGGACTAACCAGATACCGAGAAGGTTGGGCCCTTACAACAAAGCTTTAGGTCCTGCGTGAAGAAGAAATCTAAATAAGTGCACTGTCTTATCAGCATAATTCAAAAGAGCAGCTGTCTTTGAGGTCAAATAGTTTGTACTACACCAAAATTTGCAATCCAAGATTTTTTGATTGTTTTTCAGCTAATCACAAACTAATTTCAATCCTGTGCTTTCATACTCCAAAATTTTTCAAGAGTCACTTCTCTGAGCTATGTGAATTCAAGCATATCTCTGGGCTTGCTGAATTCAAGCATATCTCAAACGATCTCAGATCAGAGATTCTGAGATTATAAAGACCTAATCCACTCTTTGTTGAATTATTTTCACTGGCTCCCCAGCTCTGGCTGGAGAAAGAGTGACAACTGCAAAGGAAATGGTATTACAGCCCCAACATTTAAATGTTTCTTCTTCATAAATGGTAATTTAAAGCAAAGTGTATTCCTTAATAATAACTCTGTCGTTCAATGGCTCCTTGTGTTCTGTTCTTAATTCTCACACTGAACCATCATTTGAGTGCCTAAATATTCTCCAAGGATGCCATCAAATGCACAGCTGGCAGCTGGCATATAGGGTTTCTTTTCTGTTCCTCCTCCTAACAGAAATATCCATAGGTTGTAAGTTTTGAAAAAGCAGATATACCCATTTCTCCATGAAAGATCATGTGCTTTTATTAACAAAGGCTGCTCACCATAGAGGAATTTTAAAGAGCAGAAAATCAGTTCCCTAAGTGGGATTCAGCGAAGACAGAATATAGTGTCCTGTCAAGCAATTTCTAGATCTTGTCCTGGGGAAAACAAAAGAGTCTGCAAATCAGAGACAAGGGCATGGCCCTGGCTATTTAGTCACAGAGCATAAATAAATGTGTATCTATTTTAGAGACTCCAGTCCACGATGATGAACATTTGTCAGTTTATCAGTAAGCTTTTGAGACTAAATGATGCAGAGGAACAAAAACATTAAGAAACCACCATACCTCCCACACATTCAGAGGATGAAACATTAGAAGACCAATTCTGCAAAGTGCTCCAAGCTTCTCTTTAGCTCTGCACAGGAAGAACAAGCAATGACGTAAACCAAGAAAAATACCCCTTGCAACTGTCCCACCACCAACTGGTGGGAGCTGTTCCTTAGCGATCACCTCTTCCTTTCCTCCACCCACACATGGGCATTCAGATGTCAGCAGCAGAACAAGTGATGTTCGAGTTCAGCCCTGTCCATCTTTTTGATGAGTCTTCCCAGCAACTGAAGGATAGAAGTGGACAAACAACTGGGTTGATAACCGGCATCTGTTGTCGGCTTTTCGAGCACTAGCTGAATGATGATGTATCCTAGGACGACTGGTGTTTTTCCTGCTTTGGGAAAGGCAATCGTGACCAGGTCAGGCATGGGCCTAATTGCTTTGTACTAAACAAACTTGTGCTGTGCAAACCATTTAGACCATTTGTGGATCACGTGAAGTGGAAACTATACCCTTACGCTATGGTAAGCAGGTGGGAAGCAAGCCTGCATGTTTATTACTCAGTGCTACTTGAGTTCTCATCAGCTTGGCTTGCAAGAACAAGACTCTGCAGATAAAATCAACACACATTCATTCACACTGAGATATTTTAACACCATCTCTTAATCTTCAAGCCTATTTCATCTTGGTTTGAGGTCGAAGGGCTCAAGAATGAGATGCATTTTTGTCTTCAGGAGTTGGAAGCCTGAAATCGTTGATAACCCAAGTAGCAGATTTCTAGAGAATAGCAATAAATAATGTCATAAATACTTAAAAAAAAGGACAAGCAAGAAATATTTTTAAATATCTCTTTTTGCAAGCCTCACATCAAACTACCTCTATTTAAAATCAAAGCTGAAAGTTATGGGAAATCATAGTCAAAGGCTGTTCATTGGTCATGACAGGTATCAGTTAAATGGGCAGGAATTTCATGGTTCACAGTGGTTTACTTCTTCATGTCCAAATTTTCTGGTTGGCTCTTTTTCTTTTAATTTTCAAAGTGATCATTAATCTACAGTAATACATTAACGTGGTGTGGGTTGGGCTTTTTTATTTGTTTGTTTAAAGTGTATGGCATATCACGTCCCATTAAAAAAGTTTTACTAAAGAATTATGCAAAAGGCTTTAATAATTTGAATACTTGTTCAGCCATATGGAAATGTACAATCTGTTTTATGTTCTCTAGAAAACTTACAGTTGCTATTAACTTAATGAACTTTAAAACCTCAAAAATTTGCTACAGTAATAATAACACTTATTCTGTTTCAATTTGTCATACTGGAGATGCTTATGGATGAGTCAGGGATATAACAATCTAACAGTGATCAAAAATCCTCTAAAAGTCAGGAGGATACAGCACTGGAGTTTAGTCCCGCTACCTCTGAAAATGTTATCACTTCATCCTTATGCAAGGACATGTCATTATAATATTACATGAAATAGCACACATAACATAATAATTCAGTTCATTAGTATTTTTTTACATGTAGTGTTTTATAAAAGAGATATAGCTGAAGAAAAACATAAACAGACATGTAAATATTATGATGAAGTACAATTGTTCTTATTGAAATAAATTTCCTTGAGCAATATCTTTTTAAATGGTGAAAATTAAACACTAATTTTTGTCTCACTGTATAAAAGTGACAGTAGTAATTATAAAGAACCTGATGGTCTTATGCTTATTTCATCCTATTCTTAAGTTTTCACAGCATAAGTATTAAAATTTGCAATATTACCAAAAAGATGCAAACCTGTCAAATATATTACTCTGAATTAAATTAACAATTAATTTACAGGAACCTACCATAGGAACTATTGAGTGGACAGTAGTGATAGTTTTCTATATAAAATCTATCAAAAATTGTTGGAGAAAATATATGAAGCGTAGCTGATAGCTGATGAAATCTGCAATATGGCCACAGAGAAATAAGTTGCAGATCATCAAAGTTAGCTCTTGTGCAGAAACATCCACCATGAGTTCACTAATTCCATTTTTCACTGGAGAACAGCAGGAGGTTTCCATAATGCGACCGTCACAGGAAACTGATGCAACGCCGTACTTTAAGCTTTACCCGTAGTTGGAACTTGCAACAGTTTAGATTTTTTGGTGCTCTGATCTCTCTTGCTCTCCAGAAGGCTACGTAAATATAAAAATTTTCAGCACAAAGACAGCTCTCTCTAAAGCACTGGCAACTGGCCTTAGCAGACTGTTCAAAAAAAAAAAAAAAGGAACAGATTTAGGTAGACTGGTAAAGCAATATTGGTAAAGCAATACAGGAACACTATGAGTAAACCAGAGAACTAGGTCACCACTAGAAGCTGAGATCTGTAGTCTATGACCTGCAGACACAAATGCACATAAGACTGGAGTCAGCAGCCAAGCCCTGATCTTACACGAATAAAAGTAAAGTGCATTTTCAACTATTCTAAATAGCAAAAAATGTCAAGTGATCGATTCTACCCGACCTCAGGCATTTAACTAAGGCACCTAGACAAGGACCTAGCCCAGACTCTGCTCCTAAACCCCAGATGGAAAGCTGCAACCTGAAGAAGGTGCTTCAGCCTTGCCCTAGTCAAGGGTGATGGTGTTACTAGATCAGACATCTCAGCCAGGTTACTGAAATTAGCTGTGAAGACCAATTGAAGGTCTTCCTGTTTAAGACTGCTACTAGAAGAGCCCATGGAGCTTAGGAAAGGGTTCTGCTTCTTATGGAAATTGTTGGCAGCTTTATAATTTCCTGCTCCTCACTGGCCAGACATCAAAACAGTTCCCTATCAAAAATCGTCAGTGTTTACTTAGTTCAAATTCTGAACGGAAACTTAGATTTTTATTTTTCTGCAGACAAGAATTTATAAAGGACTTTTTTTTTAGTTGGTTTGTCAAAACTCTTAAATCAGGAGCAGAGCCTATATATCTTCAATGCCCTATTTTAGCTGGTGGGAAACAAAGCCCCCACAGATTCTCCCGTAGCAAGAGGAAAGCTCAAGTACATTACGTACTGGGTGACAAACTTTGGTCCTCCAAGTCCTCCCAAAAACAGAGAAGATGTTTTCTAACTGCAAATTACTCATTCCTGGAAAAAGCTTTATCTCTACAGATCCTGGTCTAAGCACTGCTCATGTACTTCACCAGAGAGCAGCACAGGTGCTCCTTGTTTCTGTTCAACAAATACGTGCCAAGCACATAATGTTAATTAAGACATACTGTACCTCCAGCTGTTTGCATCTTGATGTCTTTATTTCCTTCTAATCTTAATTAGAAAACAAAAGATAAAGATGGTTAAACATTGTAACATATCACTAACTTAGAATACCATTTTTAAAAAACCTTTAAACAAAGGTAGTACTGTTCAAAAACCAGCTACTATTATTTTGGTTAATAATGTTACTGTTTTTCATTTTCTTGTTCTGTAGCAAATTTTAGAAGTCAGTGACTAAACACTGTGCTGTACGTATGTGACAGCAGCATTTTGCTGTATTAAATCAAAAGAATATTACATTATTTCATAATCATATGTTTATGACTTTTCTATTAAGTACCCATAAACGTAATGCTTCTTCCCACTGTTCAAAAATATAACATGGGAAAGAAACAGTTTCTGCTGGCTTTCATCTAAGCACAGAAATAAACCTGAAAGCAAGCACTTACTAACTGTTATTACTGGAATTCACCACAATGCAAGTAAATACCTTCAAAACTAAAAATAGCGCTGAGGCCCTGCAAGTGCATCTATCACAGCCTCCTAGTCCTAACAGGGTTTTGTTCTCTTTCAATTCACAGAGCACTCAGAGTGTGGAGAAGCTGTTCAGAAGACAATGTGCCACACTGTCAGCATCCGCTCTAGGATCCTTCTGCAAAAGCGTGTTAAAATTAAAATAAATGGGAACAATCACTTTGACAATTACAAATAGGCCCACTGCCTTAAGAGGTTCCAAGGCTAGCCAGTCAGTCTGAAATAATAATTGATTTTTAAAGGACATGCTAGATAAAATTAACCAGAGAAAGCAGGAGAAATGCAACACGCAACTTTGCGATACCTTTCGGTGCAGCTTTCGTCTGACTGGAAACCATGGCAGCTGCTTCCGACGGCAGGCCAACATAGACTCCTCCGTAGTTCCTGGTTTACGAAACAATTAAAGAGACATCAGAGCTTCATTGTCACACTTCTCCCTATAATGACAACATCACGCAGCAGCATTACAAAGACCGTGGATGGTCAGAGAAATGAGCACCTCTGCACGAGCACCCACGGAGGAGCCCTCCTCTTCCATGGACATGGGAGAAGTGCATATTAAGTGCTACATGCTTGCTAATATGGTGCCAAGCAAAAAAAACCAAAAAAAATCCTTGGGGCCAGCTCTTATTCTTAATTGAGACCCAAGTGTGTGAAAGGAGGTATTTTTTTCACTCAAAAAAATTGAGTGAAAATTTATTTATTTATCATTAAACCCCAACTGTCTTGTGACAACAAGCCCCACATGCCGAGCTTCTTCTAGACACTGAATATATCCAGCTGAGGACAGAGCTTATCTCATAGAGATGTTTGACACTGGGACCACCAAAGCGCCTCACTTCAAACAACACACACCAATTAAACAACATTTTGATCTCATTAATAAATAGGACCTGCTTCCCCCTGCTTAGGGTCACACTTGGAGAAAACTGTCAGTAGGAAGAACCACAAGGGTGTTAAGTACTTTCATAGCCCTCTCCCCTTCATAGCCTCACAGAGCATCCTGTCTGGCTCTGAGGCCTGTATGAAAAACAGGGACTAACTGATGCAGGCAGATAAAAATCTGAGTCCTTAAGAGCCTCTGCTGTGCCTGGAGTTACTGGCAGAGGCTACCACTACACTGCTCTGCCCCGCTGGGTGCCAAATTAATCACACCTGCTTCAGCTCCTGGGGCTCTGAGTTGATTTCTAATTTGTTTGATGAGAGGCTCATACTTCCTTCAACTTCCAGCCCTGCAGAGATCTCCCACAAGTGCTAATGGCATCTCCTGTGGCAGGGTTGGTGTGAAGGCAGAGGCCTCTGGCCCTTATGCAGCACATCACCTACCGCTGTGAGATAATGTGCTCTTTCTGCCACAAAGTTCCCATCTCCCCAGCTCAATAACAGGGTGGGCAGACTTATCAATACCAGGCTCTGTGTGAGATTTCCTCCTCTCTTGTCCTTTTTTTCTCTGCTTTGTTGGTGTTGGTGGGAATTGGGAGGGAAGGAAGGATCTACATCTGCTGGTAAAACTCACTGCAGCCTATTGTAAATAAAGCCAGCCCCAGTTGAGTACCTACCTCCTTTTGTCATCATCTGATACAGATTCTTCTGCTCTGCAAGATCAAAAGATAAAAGCACATTAGCAGATTGTTTCTTTCAGGTGCTCTATGACCATATGGGTAGATTCAGGAGGAAGGGAAGAAGAGGGTTATTACTAACCACAGTTTAATTCAGGTCATCCACCATTCAATAAAGTACTCACACAGGTATAAAGAGTGACAATTTTCCAATCTAATGTACAGAAGAAAGAAGGGATTGAGATTAAGATTGCAGCTAAATTTTCATGACCCCTACCAATGATGCCTGAAAGTAGATTTGGGAGCTGAAACAGGTAAATTAACACTTTTCCTCAGTTAGTCCCCACACTGCTCCACACTTAATGGGAACAAGCCTGGCATCCTTTTCCCCCAAAAGAGGACTGGAAGGGACTGGGTATCCCTTCTGGAATGGGAGTGAGGATGAAGAGAGATAAACATTCACAGCAGCTGTGCCAAGAGCTGCTGCAGCACCTCTATAAAACGAAGTACTGCAATTCCTGAAGTCCGTTGTTTGCAAACCAAATCACTGCTATTAATCCCTCATAAATGGGCAATTACTTCTCTTTTATCTTTAGAGTAAAATCAAGGGTCAGTCTGTAGACTGAGAGGGAGTCACTGATTCCCTCCACTGAAATACTGTCCACTGTAGCTGAACCAGAGCAGAGGGTAAAGTAATCAGCACTGATGTGAAGGCAAATGCAGTGTGGAAAATATAAAAACATTATTCTTACTCCCTCAGGGTATAGTGCCTGTGCTGCAGTCTCAGTCTATGCCTCAACCTCAGTCTTCACACAAATCACTCGCCCACCTTTGATTAAATATTTGGATTTGGAGCTCTGCTTGCAAGGTTGGGCATGGCTGGGGCAGCAGCTGCACTTTAGCTTGGTCTGTAACCTACCATCTTAGCAATAAAAATAGAGGTAAGATAACTTGAGTGCCTTTAAGTCCACAGACATCCTTCACTCCTTCCCTACAGCTGGGGGCAACTATGATAACTGCCCAAGAAGGAATCATGCACTGCAGCAGCTCAGGGAAATATGGCCACAGTGGTGCCTCAGGAAACGCTGCAAAGAGCGAAGGTGCACTACAACCCAAGTGGGCTCTGCTGTGGAAGTGCTCACGCACAGGCTGTTCATCCAGGCATCCTCACTTGAATATTCCCATTGAAGGATTATTAGTCCATTGCCTGGGCTATGGGAGCAAAGCAAAGATACTCCCCCATCTGAAATGATCCATGCATTTCTGATCTGCTCCCAGGCAATAAAACTGAGAACTGGCCCTTTACCCAGCACTAGAGCTAAATCCATACTGTAGACATTTCTGAACTATGATCTTGAACAGTAATATATGACTTTTCTTACTGTAATTTATTTATTCTAAAAAGTTCATTTGTGTACTGTTTGATTGTTGGGGCTGTATGCCCTTAGGGACCCACAAATCAATGGGATTTTGGTCTGAAGTGCAGGGAGCTCAAAGCAAGATGAAGTCTTAAATGCAAGAAAACGCCCTTAAAACTCACTCAGCACTCTTGTGAGGGTAGCAAATGCCTTAAAAATACTGCTACAAGGCAGAAATCTTCTTACATCCACTTTCTTTGTCAGTGGCAGAACATTAACAACTACCCCTTTTGCATCAGCACAGAATAAGGGTACACAGGTCTTTTTAATAGCAGAGGTTTCAGATAAATCTTATTATGCCACAATTTTGCCAAATGATATTCATGCAAGGCATAGCACTGAGCCTCCTCATCTGCTGTCTTTGTCTACATCTTACCATTCAAGAGATACTGAGCAATAAACCCTTCATTCCCTGACCCACCTCTCATTCCTCCCTGGAAGAGCTAGTGCCATTTCAGAAGGCATCTCCCATCTCCTGTGACCCCAAGAGGTAGCCTAAGTCACCTTACAGTCCTCACACACACGCAGCCAGAAGAATGCAGAGACAACTTTCCTTCAAGACTGTGAAACTGCTCTGTCCTACTGTGGTCCAATTTCTCCTGAAGAAAATGGAAAGCACGTGTATGGGTAGAATGGGTAGAAATGAGGATGTATTTTTAGTTAAAAAACCCCAAACAAACACTACTATAAGTAAGGGACTTCAAGTGCCAAAAGATCACAATCATTTGTTGAACCAACTGAATGTGTCACAGGATTGATTTCTCGTACAACTGGGAACATTTTCTATAATTCGGATTAACTACTCTCCAGAGAAAAGAATCCTTTAAAAGCACTGACATCTTCATACACAACTCCCCTAAAATGCAGTTGTAAGAATAATAATCAATATTGTCCAACAGGAAATTAAAGTTTTTAAAAAATTCTACTAGGCAACAGGACTATTTTCTTCTGTTCTAGGAATGTTTTATAATGGGGTATCACTGACCATTATTGTCATTTTCTCACCGAAACAAATTATCCAGGTCTATGATTAAAAAGGCAGAGATTTTTTAAACATTTTGCTTTCTTCCTTTCCTCTTAATAGCTATAAACCAAAGTCTAATTCTGCAATACCTTTTCCTTGAAATGCATAACAGCAAAAATAAATCCTGGTTTGTACAGACCACAGCTCTTGGGCTGGGTGATGATTGGGTGCAAACTGTTGTAGTCCTGCCAGGAAAGAGGAGGTGAGCAGAGACAGGAGGAATGTGGAAGTGTGAGAGGGAAAAGAAAGAAAAAATCTGATGATGGCACTTAAGGAAGAAGCCATTTTCCACACCATCCTGGGGACTCCTTTCCAGGAAGCATGAGAAGGAGGGCTGCTCCAGTTTATTTATTACACATGTTCACACAACTCTTGTCTTCACACACTTGGCTCAAGGGCCCCTCTTGAAAGGTGTCCACTAATTTCACATGTTCAAATGTCTGCTGAGTCACTGCGGCAGGTGCTGCTTCTGTGCCCAGGCTGGGTGAACACAGACAGCTCCAGGGAACAGAGCTACAATGGCAACATTTGACCACATGGAAATGGGAATGAGAAGAAGCTCCCTTGGTTTCAGCAGTGCTCCCATTGCCGCACCTACTGGACTCGCAGAGAGCGTATGGGATACGGGAATCCAACAGTCCTCCAGGGAGAGCAAGCTAGGATAAGCTTTTCTGCACCAGGAACAGACAGTAAAAGGAACTTAAGAGTCCAGTGTGCTTCGTGCTGATCTGCTGCTGTGTTGCTGCCTCCTCCCTCAGATGTTGTTGACTTGTTCTGCAGAGGAACCAAGAGCACAGCTTTCAGCAGGTAGCGTGGGTGGAGTCCTGTAGCCAGATTTAACAGCAAATCCACACAACGGCATTCTATTTTTGTCTGAATAAGTGTTTCTTTCGGTAGGGTTTTGTCTGTCCCAAGAGGTTTCCTGTCACCCAAAGTCTGAAAAACATGCTTGGTTCAACTGTCAGTTTTTACATTCATCAATCCTATGTCCACTTGATGGTAAAAGAAGATGCCATTTCTCACACAATATTTCAAATGTCAAAGGACAGGCATTCACGTTAATTCATTCCATCCATATTCTTCTTACCTCAGCTTTTATGGCTCTTTTTGTGCTGAGCATTATACAAACTCTTTCTAGCCGTGCTCAGTAGTCCCACCAGCAATGATTCACTAAACTTTGCACAAGTGACAGACAACTACTCCTCAGATTCTCACTGTTTCTTGGGAACAAGGGCCTGTCATTTGTATTTGATGGATTTCCTCCAAATATTTTGAAGCAAGCTTGAACTTCTGTGTCCTTTTCTTCCTACTGTTACTAATCTTCCCTTAGACTTAGCCACACTGAACACCACAGGCATTGGCATATACTTTACCCTTGCTATATCTAAGCTCTTCCAGTTAGCAGTGATGTACTTTTCCTTATTAGAGGGGCAGGAGCACGGGCTGAAGCTGCATGACAGATTCTGGGTTGGAGCATGCAGTGGAAATGCATTCTCAGGCTCTGTATCCTTCTTGTCGCCACACAGCCCTCAGTCTCACAGAACTTTCCATGCTAAGATCATATCATCATCCCTATCCAATTGGTAGAGAAACTCAAGGCCCAGAGGGCAAAGCAGCTTCCCCACAGTCACTTAGGATGGCTCAGAGCAGGATCCAGCCCTCCTGCTTTCCACCTGGCTGCTCACTCCAGGAGACATTGGTGCCTTGGCAATGAGTCACAGTTAAGAAATGAGAAATCTCTTAACTGGATTCAGTATCAAAAAGCATATTGTAAGTAAGGACACACCTAAATGCTTTTCTGAACCAGAATCGGTATGACTGAAATCTGATGGCAAAAAACAATGAGGATTTTTAAAGAGAAACTTTTAATTTTTAGCTGATGACAGTAAAAAGGTATAAAAGAAAAGCTTTTGTGAATCTATAATGTTAGTTAATATATATCTGCTTGGTCATTTCTATGAAACTAAAATAATTTTTCTGATATTTTTCTTCCTTCATAAAAATCTGCTGTGAAACATTAGAATGACTAATTTAAGGCTTTTGCATAATCACCACCAGTCCTGATTAGCCGATCTGTGTTTCTAATGTCTGACAAGAAGGTTCAACTGTGCTATTACTCACATGGGTTTTTTGGCTGGCTCTACTAATCTTAATCTGAATGATAACCCAGAGATTAGCTCAGTTGCTTAGAGCATTTTGCTATTAACACTGAGGCTGCAGGTTCAATTCCTGTATGGGCCAGCTATTTGAGAGTTGGACTTTGATAATCCATGTGGGTTCCTTCCAACTCAGAATATTCTGTGAAATTTCTGGGTTTTGAGAGTAATGGCTCCAGGATTGACCCTTTCACTTTGTTGAAGACTGCACTAGTAATTATTTTTTTCGTAAGTTATCTTGATACCAATCTGAAGCTTGACAGATGATCTCACACAAATAAGTAGGATGCTCTTATTTTAACTCCTGAAGCCTGGCCCTATAAACGCTTACACACATAAAAACATAGTTCTCTATACCACCCATACCTTAAAACCAGAGAAACATAACTACTAAACTCATGATTTAACACTGCTTGTGATTTCAAAATTTAAAACTACCAACTGCAAACAGAGAGATGCAGTTCTAAGTCAGTCCTTAAATCATCCAACTTGAACAATAAAAAAGGCCCTAATATAAATTAAATCAGTAGGTTTATATATTTAGAACTGCTGAGGGCATGGATGCTGCAGGCTGCATCGAGAAGATGCTCCTCACAAGACTGCCTTCTGTAATTTATTTATTGTCTGGCACTGCAAACCCAGAAAACAGACTGCATAGGTAACACAGACCTCAAGAGTGTCTCTGACAACAGTGTTCATCAGCCAAGTGACACCCGTTGTTAGTTCTCGGCCACGCTCTCTAATAGCAAGGACAAGCCTGTTGTTAAGCTCTTCTCTCCACTTGTTTATCTGACTCGACAGCCCTCATTTCTACACCAGGATTCCTCCACCTAATTAGAGTAGTTATTCTAAGCGAAGTAAATAAAACAGAAGAATGTTCTTACTGCATAACAAAACAATCTTTCCCAGGTCCCTCAGTTGCAAACTCTAGTGGAAAATACCAATTATATGAAATAGAAGGCAAGACCTCGGGAGGAGTTCTTTAATGTTTCCTTTGATAGAAAAATAAATTTATGGCTGAATAAAGCTGTTCCTGTCTGTTTCTGCATCAGCAAATGAAAAATGGGCTGAGTAAAGTTGATTTTTCACTGCTGCTTTTCTGAAAACCCGAAGTTGGCACAAGGCAATGGGACAACAGAGATTCAGACCTTTCACATTTAGAGAAAAACAGGATGGGTAGGGCTCCCTCTGCTACCCAGTGTCAAGAGGATAGATACTATCTTTAATACAGAGAAGGTGGGTACTTTGAAAAGGAAGTCGGATAGGTTAGTGGGTCTCATGCAAGGAGGGGAAATTTGTCTCAGTGGCTCTTTGAATCTCTCACTGGGTCTGGTGGAAAACCCTGTGGTTGCTTCATACAATTACATGGCCTTGGGAAAAAGGTGTACTTGCACATGACGGCGAAAAGCAGTCTGAAGTAACCGCCTCTGCTAGACAACTATCTCGACAGAAGCAGACAAAAGACATTCTTGTTAGAGAAATAACAAGGGAAGAAATCAGTAGAAAAGTAAATAAGACAAGGAGTTGTTTTGCAGAGATGGAAGCTGTCACTAAAGACAGTAAACATCTGGTTGTGTTGATTATATGTTAGGAGCCGGATGAATCATGTATGACTAAAGTATAAGGCTAGTAGGACTGAAAATAAATCCAGGGTAACATACTTGAAAGAGAAGAGTAGAGCAAGTACTTACACATCTTTAGTAGTCCCCGTAGCACCTAGGGAAAAAAAAAGTACATGTTTACCAGATAATGGCATAACCCTCTAAACCAACCAACAGCACGGTAAGTCTTTCTCTTTCTCCTAAACAATGCAGAAATAGCAACAGAACTTTGCTATTGTCAAAGAACACATTTCTCATGATTGTTCAGTTTATCCTTAATGATTATCTACACTATCCCTTAAGTCTATCATGCTTAGATCTCAGCCAGACTCCCAGTGTGTGAAAATGATGCTGCTGTGGACCACTGCCCAGGTGCAGTCACTCAAGATGAGAGCAACATAAGACAAAACTAATCTTTCTGAATTTTATATGCTTCGTTTTGCTCAGGTGGATTTGTCTGCTACAAAGTTGACACAATTAACCAACCAGTTACTCCCAAATACCTGCTTATTCTGCCATTTGATGCAGTTGGAAAGTTGGCACTACATGTGTAAAACGCTGCTTTGTTCTTCCTGCCAGATAAACAAAGTTTTATAAAACAAGCAGACAGAACTACTATAAACATTGGGACACAATCCATCCAAAGCCCCAGACATCTAAAGAGATCAACCATCTCTTAATCCATCTTGCTATTTAACAAAAAAAAAAAATGAAAAAACCCCAAAAGCTACCACCTGGCTGCCTGGCCTCAGTGATTGATCTTTGTTTCTTGGTAGCTCAGATGCTTCTTGCTGAGAGAGAGACATTCACTGAAGTACGAACTCTTTCCTGTTCCTCCCAAGTCATTATTGCTGCCCTTGCTGGTATATAATTCAGCTGAGTAACCATCAAATTATCCCTTCTATTAATTACACAAGCTAGGGCAGACATTAGAAAAACCTTTCACTTCTCCTTTCTTCTGAGTACTTAGCAACAGGTGATCTGAGCTCACCCTGAAGAAACTCCAGTTGTCAATACAAAAGATATTATGAGTTTGGAAGTAGGTTAGGATTTTTTCAGTCATGGAACTTCATTTCTGGAAAAACTTTTATTTTTCCTGGGCTGAAAAGTACACATAAATAGCAAACATCTTTTGTCTGATATGTAAGGATATGCCTTCTGCATTCTTATTTTTAACAGAAAGAAGAAGCAGCAGTCCTGCAAGGCCTTCCAGCTATGTCTACTAGAACAGATTGCTTGAATGGCAGGAAACATTGCCTTTTACAGCTAACTCCTGAACACAATATCATTCCCATTTCCTATGGCTTGACTATCCCTCCTTTTCCCAGCAACAATAAAGACTAGACTTGTATAAGACTGTGCACATCTCTTAGTCTTGCTTCTAGAGTCAGCAAAATCTCTGTACAGCTATATGTATCAGCAGAAACTCTTAATTAAACTGGAGGGAGTATCTCTATTCACAATGAGTTCAGGCCATTGCTTTAAAACTTTATGCTACCAGGCAGCCTTCTGAGACTTTCTGGCTTTACAGGCACGTCTAGAAAGCACTACATGGAAACATTTCAAATTGTGTCCAGGTGGAAGGTTGGCCTTGCAATGCCGCATGCAAGCTCAATCTCAGCCAATGCAGGGAGACATTTTCTGCTACCAAGACTAGTTCATCTAGAGTCAGCTCAGTTATGTACCTTCAGGGCACGACCCTGCATATCTACATGGAGCCTTCGCATCGGCAACACTTCAGACAACATGGCTTTTGAAAAGCCTAACTCCATAGCTGGAGCTAGCAGGATTTTTAATTTTTTCCAGAAGCAGCTATTCCTGTGCTGTGCCTGTTCTGCACCAGAAGCATGACTTTCTTTTTTTCTTAATCTAAGCTCACTGCATTAAACTCAGTTTCCCCAAAAAAGTTTGTGGTCCTTTGCCAAGACTTTTCTGAGTCTAAGGTCTCAGCACTTGTATCCCCACTTAAAAAACTAATGTCTTCCTTGCAGGAAGTACACCAAAAGTGTTTAATACACAAACTGAAACCTTAAGATGAGTGAGAAGAACTGTGTTCCTCCAGCACTGCTACATTTCCCAGAGGCGATACTCAAGTTCCAGTCAATCACCGTGCACCGCCCGTGCCCAGTGCCATGCCAGTGTTCAGTGCCACACCTGTCTTCAATGCATTAGGGTACACACACATTCTCACTCTGGGGACAGCAGACGTCACTCAGACCCATCAGCCTGGGCTTTGGATAGACCTCTACAGCCATGGACCTGTGTTTGGAAATGTGCCTCCTGCATTTGCACATGGCAGCACTTGCTTCCTTTGATCACGAGCGAGGGTATCACTGCTGGAAAAGTCATTGCAGCATTTTGAAATGCATTTCACACAAAAACACTGAGAACCAAGTACGATAAAAACAGATCCACTTTTAAGAGATCATTTTTACATATATTAAGAAATACATTGTTTTCTACTTTTTTATAAGCACAACAAACCAGGTTATCCTCACTTTCATTGATGGGATTCCATTGATTTCAGTGGTGTTATTTCTCATTTTCACTAGCAAAAGTGAAACAAGTGTTTGGTTCAAATTCACTCAAATACCACTAAAGTATTTGACTATATGTTTGAAAGTATTTCCAGTTCAGAAAAGAGTTTTCTTCCTGCAAGAGTTCTGAGCTTGCAAATGAACATCATTTTATTGAGGTGGCCCACAAAAAAATCTATGTGTAAAAACTTAAAAGGTTTTCTTCATTAGGGAGCCTGAACACTACTTAGATATTACTTCACAAGGAACCCAATAACATCTCAGTTTATACAGACATGTTTGTTTATAAAGTTCAATCTATTCGCCCTCACCCCGTTACTTCACGGACATATTTGTCTAACTCTTGCATGTTTACTGAGCAACACATAATTTTATAGCTACTCAAGTTCCTTCTGCCAGAAGTTCAGCCAAATAATCTTGTCTACTACTGATCCACAAACACTGTATAGCTGTTCCACAGCAGCAGGACTCAGTGCTCTCAGAGCATGTTTTAGATATATGACTTGAGAAAAGCCTCACATATTTGAAAGCCTGTCCATTTTTTCCACACTATATCAGCTTGACCTAAAAAAAGGCAGTACTTGACCCTACAAACCTTGTCTTGATAGGCTTTTGTTCATTTGGTTTCCCAAAACCTGCCTAACCTTAGCAACAGATTGAAGAGCAGCCAGGAAGCTGCACCCACAAAAAATAGGCAGTACTGAATTGTCCTCAATGACCTCGCTGCTCACACCATCTACACAGCAGGACTGTGGGTGCATTTCGGAATTTTAGAGCTGCAGAAGGAAGAGTACTGCCTGCAGAATAAACGAGGCCCATTCAGCCACATATTACTCTAAGCCCAAGTGATTACAGAAGAAAAACATTCTGCCTAGAGTAGTAGAGCTGTGATCCCTCAAAAAAAACCCCATACCATTTAGACAGTCACAAATCAAGAAGAGCAAGAACGTATTCCAAAGAATCTTCCATTCGGTGAGAGTGAGTTTTGAACTTTCAAAACAACAGCAGCTGCTGTTTGTGACACTGCGGGATTTCAGTCAACGCAGGCCAAGCGCAAAAGGTGGTTGAAAGACACTGACAGCCACAGATGATGTTCCTCTGGGCTGTGAAACGCATGGAGATGAATGCAGGTGAAAGACAAAAGCTTCAGAAAAACATAAAAAGTGTGAGAGGCAACCACTCACGTGAATAAAAACATGGATACAAAAAACCACCAATATCTTTAAAGTAGATTACGAAACATTTTCCCGTTTTTTTTTAATTAACAAAGTTTTCTCGTACATATTGTTACAAAATTGTTACAAAAAGCAAATAAACCCCCCAAAATTACATGTACATCTATGCAACTGTTAAGATTACAAATGAGTTTTCTACTGTAGGCTCTCATTCTGATATGCTCCAAAAGTCAGCAATATGGAATCAAGTCCTAACATCAATAAATTTATTCTGTTTATACCCCACTGTAACTCAGGACAGAATTATATCAATTTACTTCAAATTGATTACTTCAACTCATCAGGTGGGAATTTTGTACACAGATTTGACTTGATCAATAGAACGGCAGGACAATTTCCTGGGTATTCCATCAAACCTGAAGTTAATAAATCTGTTTAAACTTCATGTGAAAGTTCTCCTTCATCGTGACTTGGCTGCATTTGAAGCTCTCCACAGACAACAACTTTCCTGTCTATTTAAATTAAGGCTAGACTGACAGCCTCCAGTGAGTACCATAATTTAAGGTGCTGTCATTGCTATTACAGTAGGCATGGAAAGGAGGAGGCAGTTAAAAATTGTTAGCAAAGCAACACTAGAATGTAGGGAAATGCCTTAAGTCAGAAAAAAAGAAGCACCAACTAATGTTTAGAACCACTGTATAGAAAAAAAAAAAAAAAAAGGAAGAGCTATTTTTGAGCTTCTAAACCACCATGAAATAACATGAAAGAAGGATATGTAAAGTGAGGTAACAAAACATAATGAAAATAGCAAGTTGGGAAAATTCAAAAAACTAAGTATAATCCGTAGTTAGCACATAAACTAGCCAGGTGATTTAAGAAGGATGTGTATACATCAGTTTACTCTGACAACTGAAGTTGCCATTGCTCAATTCAGGAGCTTTTCGCCACTGTCTGATGCTCTGGGAAGAACATGCAAACTCTGTGAGTTATATTGGTGTTCTGGAGTACTGCACCACAGACAGAAATGTTATTCTAGATCATGTCTATTAGTTTAGATCTCTCAGACCATAGGGCTGATAGTTCCTCTGATGTCATTCTAGCCATGTAACAGAAGATAATGTGATTAGCTGAACTATCACTACATATACATCTGCTTAGGAAAAATCAAGCTAGGCTACAACAGGAATTTTACCAAAGTACGAAAATGGGGACTGGCATAACACATTTAATGTATTCTGTGAAGTACGCTACAAGATTATCCTTAGTCTTACGATATGACAGAGTGTTACAGGTTAATTACATGTTATGTACCTCTAGCTTTGACATTACTGACTGTAGAATAGCCATAACTTTAGCACTAAAGATGTAGTCATGCTGTGCATGCCACAAAATTAATTTGTATTTACAGTGTATTCACATCTTTTGGTAACATATTGAGCTGCACTTTCATTAAAATCTCAAGGATTCAAAATAAAAATGGCATATCTTCTCCTTCCCTTATGTAAAATAATTTTATTATTTATTAATAAAATTATTAAATCATTCCTTACTTTGTAAGGAACGCTAAACTAAACAAATAAATAGTAGACATCTGACATCTTATTTTTATTACTAGTGGTTTGTTGTTTTAAGACCAGAGACTGCACAGAGTACTTTCTGACTGACAGTGGTGAAAGTGAGAAGAGAACTGGACCTTTCAGAGCTGCATTTGTTTTGGAAAAGTCTACCAGTGCAACAGTAATAATTCCAATATACTAATGATGTGTTTTACATGGCATTATTTTTTCACGTGCGCTAAGCCATTGGAGTTCTGCGGGCTATTTCTGAAGAGCATGCAAAAGGTTGCCAAAAATGCAAGTTCAAATATTTTATGAATAACAGTATAAGTTAGTTTAACTATCAAAGCAGTCGTACCTTCAGTGAAAATACTTTATTAATCTACAAGCCACAACCTGAAAATAACTGCCTTTAATGCAACAGGACACATTTAAACAAACTTTTTGCTCAAAATAATTTGCTAAATAACACCACTGTCAGAGTTAGTCTATTTGACATTTACCCATTTGTACCCCGGTACAAGTCCTACAGGGCAGCCAGATCAACATTAATTTAGAAACTGCCACAAAGGGACTAATAATGAACTCAAAATTTTCCTCTGAACTTCTCCGAAGCTTGCACTGGTGCTTTCACCCAGGAAACACAAATGGGATGTGAACAAGGACCACCCCAGTGGTATGAAGCTAGACTGGTCATATACAGAAAGAACTTCCACTCACCGCAATGCAGGAATCAACTAATGTGAGAGAATTCATGTGTGCAAACAGGACAGCTCCAGTAAGAGCACTGAAAGTCCAAGCAAATTCATATAGTGCGTTCTTTATGGATGAGAGAAGCCTCTGATAGATACACATGATACCTAAAACCTAATTTATAATCATTTAATAGAAATCAAGTAAACAATAATGGCAGAAAAGCTATTCTTCTGTGAGCTTGAAGTGCAGAGTTTAACAGGTAAATCAGCAGCACACCACACAAACATACATACATACAATTTACAAACATACATACATATGTACAACTTGGAGAAGATATCATCATTCACAGGCATGAGCAGGTCAGGACTAGCACCACCCAAGGCACCACTGAAGCTCTGGATAAAGTAAGTCAAAACAGTAAGAGATGGAGACCCAGCAATTTTAACTAGTCTGGCCACTAGTTTGCTGTGTATTTGAGTGACTTAGTACAGGTACTGGAACAGGTGGCAATGTTTGTCAAGTGCATTTAGGATGAAAAACGATTGAGAAATGTTCATATCATAATTACACAGTGACAGTCCACTTATCAGTTTCCATGTACTTTCCTTTTCTGCGGGGGCTGGGGGGAGGAAGAGCACAACAGCACCATCTTCCCAGATCTTATCTCTTTTGAAAACAGCAATGAACAAATAAGGGAGCCGACTGGACGCAACAGCCAGCCGTGCACATTAATATGCATGAAACCTCTACCATGGAACATCCTCCAACTTCTCCGACAAGCTGGAGAAGATGTGGCACAAATTCATTTCAGAAGTGGCATTCGTGGCCTTATAGGGAAGCAAAGAGGATGGAGCTTACACCCTCGGCGGGATCCTTACGTCCAGTTCCCGGCCTGGGCTCTCCGTGCCTTAGGCAGCTCCTGTCGGAGGTGCTGATCCCAGCGACAACCGGGCAGCAGAAAGCCGCCGGTGCCCGCGGCAGGCCACATCATCCTCTGTCCCCTGGGCAAAGGGATCAGGCTCGGGAAAGGAAGATGCTCTTGCAAGAGGGCGGGCAGCGATACCCGCGGCTCGGACGGGTATCCCCCAAACCGGCGTCTGTAGCCCCACCGCGGGCGGGTGTGTGCCCGCCGCGGCCCCGCGACCCGCAGGGCTGCCCAAGGCGGGGATGCTCCCGCCACCGCCCACCCATCCCGGCGTCGCCCGCCCCGCACCGCTGCCGCCGCCGCCCTACCTCTCCCGCCCGCGCCGCCGGC
>VXAY01003868.1:267426-282735 GCA_013399855.1 Oxyruncus cristatus | reverse complement strand
CCGGGAAACCGCCGGCCCCGGGCGCCGCCGCCCGGCACCAGCCCCGGCCCGTCAGCGCATCCCCTCACCACACCCCCTGTTCGTCCCCGAGGAAGACCACCCCCCGCCTCCCGGGCTTTCCACTCGTCCGGCTTGGAGCTGTTAAGCGGGAGATACGGCTCAGCCCAGCACAACCTGCAGGACTTCTAACGACCCCCGCCCAGAACCCCCGCCCCTGGGCGATGGAGATGTTCCTTGGCTCACGCGTTTCGTGGGAGCTTTGGGACACTCCTCATTCACCGCGGGAAACACCAGTGTAACCACAGGTCCCGCCTGCGAACCCTACATCTGCCATCAATAACATTCTGGTCACTATTTTAAGCAAATATTTGTTGGTTGGTTTCACTATTTCTCTTATAGGAAACATGACGGTGAAACTGGAGACCCGCTGGGTTGGTAAGAGCTGCAGATTTGTTTTTCCCAATGAATATAAACAGCACCAAGAAACGTGCAAGATGTTTACAAATTCTGCAAGCAATCATTTTCATTGAACATTTGTATAATTTACCAAAAAGAATTTGACTTTCTGCTGACCCAAACCTGTATTTCACACAGGTGGCTCCTGTACTCTTACTCTGCCCTCTTAAATGACCGGTGAGCTGAAACCCAATGGATATGTCCAGATACAACTACAAATACTCTGGATGGATTGATAGATATTACTGCTCCGACAAATTTGTTTAATGGCTCAAAAAGATGCTTTAGCAGTGCATATGACTGATAATTGTCCACTACAAAAGTGTGGACAATTATCAAAAGGACCAGATATAAAGTGTTGCTGCCTGATCTATTCAGAGAAGGGGCAAAAGACATGACAATTCTCTTACAGACTTCCCAAACCCCAAGCAATTCCGTAAGCAGCAGAGTCAATAACATCCAGTCTCCTATGGATTTTTGCCCTGGGGGTGCACACCTGTGTGGGCTCCCTGATGTCCTCCTCGGAACAGCTTGGGAATTTGTAGGGTCTCCCTCCTCTGGCTCGCCACCTATTTCCATGTCATTTGGGGAAAGTCAGTATTTTCAGGGTCTTTGTCTATACCTTCCTGACAAATTGCCTGAATCTGAACAATCAGTTTAAAATTTAATAAGACAGGGCTAACAGGTACATTGGCATGGCCACACCACTTCACCACCACCAGCCTTCAAGCAGACGGCCGGCACAAAGGTGTGCATTTTGCTTCAGAAAAAAAATCTCACAGAGGTTCACAGCGACCTCTTTTTGATGGCCAGTTTTCTGAGATTTGCACATAGAAAAATAAACCCTCAGGTCAAGCTCTCAAGTGTCAAGCATCAGCCCAAAGTGAATTTTTAATGGCAGAGTTAGGAAGGTAGGAAGGCTGCTCTGAAAGCAAGGCTGACAGACATGCTGCTTAAGATCCCATGTGGTTTTCTAATATAAAAACAAACAAAAAAATCCCTGCAACCCACACTGACCATACACTTGCCACATCTTGAAGTACCTATAAACATGTTTTTAATATATAATTGGAGGAAGCAGTTGTGGTGAGCACAGAAACCAAGCCATGTCCTCACACATTAGAAGAGGCAGCTAGGAGGCAAAAATCCCCTGGAGATGCCTTGACCCCAAGCTATTGCCCTGGCCACAAGGGTACGATGAAAGACTGGTTCAGAAACCTGCAGTAGTATTAAGGATGACAGAAAGATACTGTAACTTCTAATCGCTCTCACTCCTCTTACAAGTTCAGTGCAACATGCACCAGCTAAGCACCCTGTGTGCACAAGCTAAGGGCTGGCTGCATGAAGTTCAGTAAGGCACAAAACTTCCAGCACACCCATCCAAAGCTGGAGTTAGTTTCCTTAGACAAAGGAAATGTGATGTATTCCTCTATATACTGTCTGGGATTGTAATGAGTCAGCCCCTCTCTTGACAGCTCTATTGTAGGTGACTCCTACTTCAAATGAGAAGACATGCTTTAGTTTCAACTCTACTTGTGTTTTACACAAACAGAGCATTTGACTTTATTGCTGAAAATAACTGGTAGCAAAATATAGTCACATAAGCCAGTTAATTAAATGAACACTTTATATCGAAGGAAAGGAGCAGCGTGTTCCCTGCATCAGCAAACTCTCCGTGTCTGCCATCACACACCCTGTGTACTTCATCTCCTCTGAGGAAGACTGGGAGATGTATGGATATGAATGAGCTTCTCTAAGTATTTCAGAAGGTGTACTGAGAAAGCATTTTGTTATTCTCTCCCTAAATCAACCTAAATTTTACCCAGCTTGGAAAACAGGATGGTTAACGGAATTATCCAAATCTGAAATTCCAGTGATTTTCTCTTTTTGGACATTTTTCTAGAGTGTTTGAAACCCCGACAATCTGTCTGTCAAGCTGGTATGCAGGTCTTTGGAAATGAATTTTAAAACCCATAGTTACTTCTTGGTATTAGGGAACAGCCCTTATTTGCCCAATAATATATACTTTTCCCAATTCTTTTTTATCTAAGTATCCATATAGAAATCTTATTCACTCATCATTTTTTTCTAACAAAACATTTTCTTCCAAAGGCTTGGATCTCAGCCCATGTACGTATAAGAGCTGGACTCCGATGATCCTTGTGGGTTCCTTCCATCTCAGGATACTCTATGATTCTGTATTATTCTAATTACCATTACTTCTTTTGAAGAGTGTCTTTTACATATGGATGTTCTCAAAACCACAAATGTCCTGAAAAGATTGTCAGTTCTTCATCAGTAGTTAGCATTCTGAGATTAATTTTTTCCTAATCAAATTTACAACAGGAATTCAACATAGACCAAACCTGCCCTCTTTAAGAGTTGCACTACAAATCTGTGATCAGAGTTAAACAATGCAACCACCTTGTTCATGTAGATTCTCAATTCCAGTGTTTTCATGTTCTAATTCCAGTGTTTTCAGGTTACCTTGTATTATGTTTCTCCCTGGACAGTTAAAATCTTGCTTATAGCTAGAAACCTCAGCTTGTAGTTTTCACTGACTTGCTCAACTTTCATGATGCTACATAGATAGTGGTTGTGATCACTTAAGGAGAGAGTTACAACTCAATTTCCCAGTAAACCTGCAAGGATCATTCTGCTTGAAAAATTCAGTAGTCCAAGCCTCTTGGGTCAGCTGGGTGTTGTTTGGTTTTACACATCAGGAAACAAAGCCTGATACACCAAGATATTAAATTATTTTCATTGATATTAAGAGGGGGGAATCAAGAACTTATTAGTAAAAGCTATCATAATTTCACAGCCCTCAAAGTTGCTCACTACATGGCACAGGGAAACACTGAGAAGATCTCTACGTTGCTGGGAACATTTTACTCTCAACAAAAAGGGTTAACAAATTTGACTTGGGATACAGAAGCCAAATGACAATTATAATAAAACCCAGAAGGCAAAAAAAAAAGAAAAAACCCTAAACCCCCACCCCTTTCTACAGTATTTCTTTTTAACACTTACATTGTGACAGCACTCGATCACACCAGTCTGACCCCAACTGTGCAAGGTACCATTTAGATGTATAATGAATGTTCATCTCTGCTAGCACTCAGAAAGACAAGAAATAGCTGAGGGGTGAGATAATAGAGAAGCCAAAGTAGGAAGCAGTGAGATAGCATTACTGTTTTAAAAAAAGATGTGCCTAATAAGAACATAAAAAAGGAGCTGTATAGGGTCAAAGGAAAGGATCCTGTCTCCGACAGCAGCTGAAAGAACATAGGAAACTCATGTGGTACATTCCCCTCCAAAACTCTCCAATCTTCCAGCATTTGCAGATCGTAGTCTGCCTGAGACAATGTGGTTGCTACATATTTAGCAATCCTTAACACATTTATCTTCTCTAAACCTGTCCCACCCACCCTTGAACCCACATAAGCCCCGAGCACCAAAGCATCCCAAAGCATCACCTTCTCAGCCACATGTGATTTGAAGAACCTGCTTTTGTTTGCTTTGTGCCTGGCTCTTGCCCAGTTCAGCTGCTGATGGTTTGTTCCTTGTATCAGGATAAACACTGAAGAATCAATTCCCCACTTCACGCCATTCATGATTTTTGTTCTTCGTAGAAGAACAAACACCAAAGAACCAATATGCCACGTCCCCAATCCTAATCACTGTTAGCAGCAGTGGTAGCGAGTTGTCATTTTCTGGCAGTTGATCAATAGGGAGTTAAAATACTCTGGAAGAGACTTGCTGCAAAAGGATTTAGAAACCCCTTTCTACAGGCTAGATTCTGCTAGTAATACCAAGTTTATGCAAGAAACAGTGCAGGGACCCTGCATGATTTGCCCACCAGAGACTTGTTGTAATCCATGCAGAAAGTCCCTCCTTACACTCCTTGTTAGCAATGAGAAAATGTGATAAAGAGCTTTCTATACCATTCCCCTCTTCCTTTTTCTGGCTGCCTGGGAACCCCATGCTTACTGTGGGAGCTTCTCAGCACAAAACCCCAAACTCCTCTAAGCCCTGAGCTGGTTCCACATGACATTTTTTATCACGGCAACACAGCAAGGAACAGAATCAACTGCAAGAACTTAAGAGGAAAAGCAATTTGTCTTCCTCCTTGCACTGATAGTGGAAAATTCGACTTGAATATTTCTTTTAAATGAAAAAATAAAAACAAACAAACAAACAAAAACCAGCAGAATGTGTTGAAAGCTGCCTTAAAAATATAATTTAAATACCTCAGTTTAAAGCATAAAAGAATATTTGCCAAGACCAAGGGGTTTTTTCATCCTAAGTCAAGAATATTTTCATTTATCTATCTGTTCCTTTACTCATGGAAGTCACAAATAAAATTGGCCAAATCAGACATGAATTGAGACAAAATCAGTGTCATCTCCTAAAAGACCTGGTAAGAAATTAATAAGGAACGCCCTGGTCAGCTGAGGAGAATCACTATATCACTACATAGAAGGCAAATAAGTGCCAAAGAAATGCGAATATTCTGTCAGTGGATATGCCAGCTTTACAAAACAATCCTCCCCCCTCCAATGTCTGGCAGAATAAATAGTAATTAATTTTGCAATAATTCTTTCTGGGTGTGATTATTGTCCGTAGTTGTGAAATCCCCTTTGTTTTTAAAAGCTAAGATTCTTAGCTGATTCACAAGATAGAAATGGATTTCAAGACTTAAACTTTCAAAGGTAAGTTCATTGGGAAGAAATAAGTCATAATTCAACACTAGGATGTTCACATCAGTGCTATGTCTGTTCCTAAAAAGTCTAGATTTTAGCACACAGATGTGAAGAATTTGCTGCTGAGCTCAGCTGTTATCCACTCCCTGCACAGATTTCTCCTTCAGAGCTATTTTCAGGTGCCCTTGAAAATAACAAATGGCCAAATGCTTAAACTGGATATTCAGAAACAGTTTGGAATCCTTTCTGTGCCCAATGGGTTGATATATATGATGTATTAGATCCTTCTATTAGAGGTTTTACAAAAATACCAGAGACAAGTAACAGTGCTTCTTATCTCTGAGATCACTCAAGCTTCATTCTACTCCCTCTGATAACAGTTTCCCAAAGCTCTATTACAGAGGAGAAAAGCATCTTTATATATATATATATATATATATACTATACAGACAAAGTAATCTCTTTCTCTCATCTCCAACTTTTGAATTAATTTGCAAGATGCAACTCAATCAGCTTTTACAAAGAGAGGATCACAAAATGAAACTACAAAAAAATGGCAAAATGTAGAAAAAGGATCTTTATAGTGAGATGTCATTGAGATGTTGGTGCAACACTAAATCCCTTTGAAACAAAGCATCACTTCAGGCAAAGGTGTACCTAACACACACGGTAAGTTCCATTTGATGAGCCTAAATTAGTACTCAAGCAGTGTAAGACAACTGGATCTAGATCCACCAGAGAAAACTCTCTTTGCCTCACAAAAGTGTAGGAGAAAGTCAGGTCCCAGGAGATGTTCCTTGCACAATATACCAGTCTTTCGTATGGAGTCCCACACTTTTATTTCAAGAGAGGCCCTTCTGCACATGTGGCCCTTATTTGCTCAGTATTGTGGGAAGTTGGCATCCCTGCTTTTGTTTTTTTATTATTATTTTTATGCACTTTTTCAGATGTAATTTCCGTCTCTGTTGTTGATATAGATTTCCATTACAGTTTTCCACACAAAATAATTGCTTTTGCTTTATACTGGTAACAACGCCAAACAGCACAGTCACTGGCTTGTTTTTGTTTGCAGTGTGCCTGCAGATTGTAGAAACAGGAGACACATTCTCATGTCAAAAATATCTTCATCAAAGCTGACTATTTATCCACCTCTGCTTAATTAACACTTTGGCTTCTGAAAACTTAGAAAGGCTAAAATTTGGCAGTATTTTTACAGTGCCTATATATAACTCACACTGGGTGGGACTTTCATAATTTCATGTGCCATTTCATTGAAAAAATAGAATTCTATTTCAGCAAGTTCCGGCCATGTTAAAAAAGACTTTATGTCCATCAAAACAGCATCTCTTTATCTAAATATGCATTTAATACAAGAGGATTAGTACAAGAATTTTGATTAATCAAAACTTCTGTCACATTAGGCACACAGTACACAGAAGTTGTTCATACAATTAGCAACATGGAAGCAGTGAGTTAGGTCATTCAAAAAAGAAACACCCGTATACCAATTTTATTATTTTGCATTGACCGACAAAGAGCAAAAATACGTTTCTAACACAGAATTTTAATCAGAATGTGGTTTTTGATAGATAAATTTTTAAGCACTTAGAGAAGGCTCTTGTATATATAAAGTCAAATATTTTTAAGAGCGAAGTATTTGTACCCATGAAATAAAACAAACTGTAAACAATCAATTGGAGTAGTTACATGACATTCTCATAGGAGACATCCTTTTAGCACCTACATAGAGGTGACAAACTCTTCTCACTTACATTAATAAAGATGACGCAATTCACCCTTGTTAAACACAATGTCAGCTTCTGGATCCACAAGTAGAGGCAAAGCTTAGAGAGACACATCGAAATGAAGAGTTTGGGAATTTCTGCCTTAAGTACTTTATCTAGTTTCATTCATTCCAGGTTTAAGAGCAAAACTGAGGCAACACACCAAATCTCAAGACCAGATGTTCCTCAGTATATCCCTGGAATTACTCCCAAAACACTGGTATTTTGTTTATTAGTATCTGCATCTATAAATGTGTCCAAAAGTCATGACTTGGGGCTCCTAAAATTGTGCATGGGATAGTGTAAAAATTATGAACTTGGCTTAAAATAATTGCTGCAGAGATTTCATTTTTTGGTGTCTGATTAGTGAGCATTTAGGTTTCAAGGACTTGCACTTCTCTTTCCTCCACAAAGAGAAGGACTAGTCCTTTTCCAACCAACCCAAAATCTGTCTCAACTCATAATAAGAAGCACATGTCACTCCAGAAAGCGCTGATGGGGAGCTGACAGCCCTGGGAGCCCCTCAAAGCAAACCTGCCCTAGAGGGCTGTGATTGGTGAAACCACAGGTACTGGCAGCACCAACCCAAATGTCTTAACAGTGTAAGTGAGAAGAGACCTGGACTCAAACGTAAGCACAACTAGAGCAGTTATTTGAAACGAAGCCACTCTTTCTTGATTTAATTTTCAAAGTACTGAACATTGCTCCATTTGGCAATGCTACAAAACGTAGTGTAAATCAAATGTAATAAAACCTCTGAATTTCTATATGCACAAGTAGCTCTGTTCAGGCAAGGGATGAAAAACTCTGGTGACTTTTCTTTGTCACAGATTTCTTTCAAAGCAATTAAGTTAAACACTGACAAGAACATTTTCCATTGTATTATTATTCATGTTCTCCCAGTCATAGATACGACACTGCCCTTCTGTTTGGGGCTTTTTTCTTTTTTCTTATTTCATACAAGTTTGATTTGAGATCAGGGTGAAAAACTAATTAGGAATGATTAGTCCCTTCTAAGAAAAGACTTAATGCATATTATTAGGTCCTCTTGACTCTGTTTGCAGTACAGGCTGTCTGCATGCTTCGTGGTTTTCACTGAGAGATACTTGCTGACCTAGGCTCTTATCAGTACTTATATTTACAGAGTGTTTAAAGATAATGACTGTATGTGACTCTTGGATTAAATGTTCTGTTTTCAAAAAGTGAACAAAAAACAAAGAAAAGCAATGTGTTACCATAAATGAATTTGAAAGAACCGAAAAACTATTTACTGATCCAGCCAACACTTACATGCCTGATTAATCTCCAGGAATTTGACAGGCTAAACACAAGTTTCTATGTTTGCAGGACTAGAGCTGGGTTGTCAAGTGCACAGGTAACATAGGGCACTGCTATAGGGCTTACAAAACACCAGCCTGCATGGCAAATCGCATGGTGGAAAGCAGAAGGGCAGGGCAGCTTCTCTGCTGCAAGGCAAATCCTGCAGAAGTCGACGTGCTTGAACAGTCAAATATGACTGGCAGTTTATAGCCAGAAAGCTGCCCACAGCCTGCGAGGTAGTTCACCTTGCTTGTACCTTGGCCCACAGTGGTCTTCATCCTGGGAGATAAAGAACACCGAGTGGTTTGCCATCTGGAATAATTATTTTGCTAACAACAGCAGTCTGGCCCTGTGTCAGCCTTCCTAGGGGCTGCGCTCTCACCCATGCTGTAACACCAGAACACCTCTGAAACACCTAAGAGCTACAGTGCTATGAAAGGCAATAGCAATTATGTGGCTGGCAACCTCTCCTATAATGATTCAACCCCGCTCCCCTTGTACTTCTGACTGGTCCCTACTAAAGCAAGTCACCTGCATGCCAGGGTGACAACCCTGCCTCCAGCAGCAAGGCTGGATGGAGTGTGTCACTGCACATGCTGCAGAATTCCAGGTTTCTGGCAAGCCTTTCATTTGCGGCAGTAGGTCCAGTCATATGATAGGAAAGGGTTTCCAGTATTTGGCTTTCTCCAGTCAGCAGAAGAACTTCTAAACAGCCGCCACAGGAAGAAAAATTGGGAACATCTGATCTTGCAACACTGGAAGTATCTGAGCCCTGTGGGGGAACACAGAGCTTGGTAAGATAGTTCCTGCCGAGCTAGACTGGGGGTGTCCAAACCTTCTGCCTGGGCAGCAGGGCAGCAGTGTACTTTTCTTTTATGCCAGCACTTGCTTGTATATGTGTGCTCGTGACGTTGTCTTGATAGGCTGCCAGGAGGAGTCCCTCCCCTTCAGGAAACAAAGAGATTGTGGTATCAGTGCCCATTTGAGCACTGCCTGGTTTCCTTGCTGCTTTCTTTATCATCCTCTGGGTCTTCAGCTGTTTTTTCTAAAAATACAAAATGACACCCTATTGCACCACCACATCCTTCCCTGCCTTTGCCTTGGGCAGCATTAGCAGGCTCTGCTCAAGGGGGAAGCAAGCAGGAGAGCTGTTTGGGGCCTCTGTAGTCTGCAATAGCCTCCGTTATGGACCAGGACCCCTGTGTGCTACGCTGTATATGCAGAACAAACAGAGCTCAAACAGCCAACAGGAAGGCCAAAAAGGATATAATCACTCTGGCAGACTTTCGTGGACTCCTAGTAGACCTTGTTGTATGTTCTGCTATATATAAATGTTAGACTTTATCATTCAGCGTTTTTAGCCCAAGCAGCCATAGAAAGATGAAAGGGAAGATGAATCAAAGGGAGCGATCAGAGTTAGGACAGTAGGAATTTTAAATTCTGTTGTTCAGAAGGAAACACAAGAGTGCAGGGCCTGACTGGTTCTGGTGATCTTGTGATAAAAAAATTAGAGTAAGTGCTGGCTTTAGACACAGTGACAATATCAAGTGCAGTTGCTTCTGATATTTGTATTGATGTTGTAAAGATTACAAAAGCAGGGCTCTGAGCCAGTGTTGCCTCTGACACTAAACTGACAGTCCTACCTGCAGATCCAGAACGTGGTATTCTGCCTTTTGGTAACCTTTAAGCCCTACCAACAAACCATGGATTCTCTCATTGTTCCTGTTTCTTGCAAAGCAAATCCAAACTGCTAAATCAGATGCCCTCCATCAGGCAGGCCCCCAAACAAGTCATGCCAACACTACCTGAGTCCACGTACCACAGGGCAGAGGAAAGTGTGAGGGAATGGTGGCAACATCTCTAGCTGGTACTGTAATCAGAGGCTCCAGCTTTTGAAACCGTATTTTTATTCAGGATCTGGGTGGAAGTTGCTGCTGTACTCAGCTACATAAGGGAACTTAATTGTCCTTAAATTACATGAAATTAAAGATGGCAGTTATACCCTTCACCTTCAATGAGATTTTAATTCGATCCATCCCACTAGCCAGTACATCTGTGCATATCCATTTTGGCATATAACTAATGTGTTTAATGGAAATAAACAAAGCCATGTGTTTTACATCAAAACAAAATGATATCTTGGTTACATAGCAATTAATAATTTCAGTGGAATTTTATTTCAGCCCAATATTATCTTGTGGGTCATACAAAAAATCACAAGATACTCCTTTTCTTTTTGTCCAAGAATTCTCCCATACATTAGATGCCCTAGTATTAATTCAACCAGCAATTTATTCAGATACTATTAAAAAAATTGGTTTGGGATGCTTCTGCTAGTGAAAGTAGTAAGAGTCTTTTTCAAATCTTTCACTTGTATTCATTCGGAGCAATTTATTGCTACAATCATATAACATACCCTCTATATTTTTATATATATATATTTATACAAAGACAGCTGCACAATTTAGGGTAAATTATTACAACTCTAAAAGTCATATGTAGTTTGAAGATTTCTTTGTTACTGAGCATGAAGAAGAGTATTAGATGTGAGTACATAAATAGACTCAGCTGACTTAGCAAACATGTGACTTAGCATACCACTGCTCAGAAATTTCTTGTAAAGTATAAGGTAGGAAGCCAAAAAGGAAGTATAATGCAATATGTTCTTTCAAGTCATAATGGAACATATGAGAAAGAAAGCACAATGCAGTATGACTTACTCTGCAACTAGTCTAACCAGAAAAAAATAATTATAGTCAGCTCTCCATTAATACAGGGTGGATTATCAAATTTGGAAATAAATTAGGCTAAGGATGCATAACAGCTGCCTTGTTTCCAAACAGGCCAATTAAAGCTGGCAGGGCTTATTAACTCATGAACAGCACCATCCAAGCTGGGCACTGCTGCTTCCAGCCCTGAGCTGGTGCTGGGCAGGTAGGTAGAAAAGCACTTGGGGAAACTTGGAAGCATGGCACTCAGACCCTGCAGAAGGCACCGTCCCAGCTGCCATGTCACACTGTGGTCCCTTCTGTCACATGAGCAAAGGCAGTCTGGGGAGGACCAGATCTGACTGGCTGGTTACCAAGGGATGTTCCCGACCATCCTCAAACAGCAACAAGACTGTCCCATGTAAAATCCCTAATTAAGGTTTGAACATGCACCAATTTCTGCAGAAGATTTTACATCACTTTGCCAAAGAGATTTATTTAGCAGACAAATTTCAAACTTACAGATCACTTCAAACTCTTCTGCTTTCCTTTAAAATTGCTTGTTCACTCGACTATGAGATTGTTTTACTACATTCAGGCTTTTGCTGGAAGGAAGCATCATCTTTTCTTAGAAACAGTACAATTAGTTCATGTAATTAATTACTTCATATTCAATGCTCAATTATTTATTGGTTTTACTTGATATTATGATTTCTTACCAGTTTTATAAGCAGTATGTATAAATTCCATTTTGGCCATTCCAGGGTTTTTACCTTAGGTTTTCACATTCCAAGAGGCATTTTTCTTAACATAATCAAGTCATTGATTAGGTTACAGAATGCATACACACAAATTGATTGGAGTGCTTACTGGAAGTGTTCTCCAGCTCAGTTCATACTGCTGTGACATGCTTTTTGAACACTCAGGTGACTGATTCCGGGTACTGTGTCTGCTGTTTCCCTATTCTCTCTCCATATGCACAGCGTTCCTAGCGTGGCTGTAGGAGTGCTTTTCACTAGCAAGATTTGTTGTAGTATCTGAGTATTGCATTCAACACCCAGATGCAGGACACAGGAGCTGAAGCGTTCAGTCCACTGCACTGCCCAGTGCAGCGAGCAGCTCCTGGACCACACGACAAGACAAATGCCATGCCACTTGTTTTCCAGCTGGGTGATGTAAAGCTACTGAGACGGCTCTGAAGAAGCTCCCTTGGGTACCCGTTGCAGCACAGGTACTGCAGAGTGCCCTGGACGTGTGTCACCTGGAGTAAGACTGGCCAGGCTGCTTCCAGCACGCTTCGGAGGCCTGGAAGCCCAGCACTGCAGCACTGGTACCATGCACAGAAACCCATGAAACCCAGAAACAGCATCTTCTTGTGTCAAAGGCTTAGACAGCCCCTACCCAAGGGTCTGCCAATGCACACGGTACCTAACTTTGTTTTTTAAATACCGCTGCTGTTGTATAAATAAATTGTTGAAATGTTTGGTGCTAGTACTATCGGTTATTTTAATTATTTTGGAAACATTATTTGGAGTTCCCAAAACTGGAGAATAGTTCTTGAGAGCTAATAAAGCCAGGTGACTGGGAAATTAATTGCAATTTTCAGTAATTCAGTGAAAAGGTAATTTCAATTACAAATAGGCACAATTTTTTTTTTTTAATTCAAAACTAACTGGACTGTATTGGGAAAGTCCAATAAAAATGTTTTGATCGCTAAAAATAGGTAATCCACCAATTTCATAGCTGTGTGAGGAATGATGCAACAATGAGTGACAGCTAGTAAAAGGGTCACCCTTCAGTAAGTTACTGAAATGCTTTTTGTTTAATGTAAATAAAACTAGTAGAACCTGTTCTGGAAATAGCTATCCTCAAGTTTGGAATGACAATAGGCTTCCACACTTGAACCTCAGACTAAACAAAGCCATCAAAAGGAACAAGATAAAACCTTAAAGATAATAGGTCTTGGGACTGAAGATGATGTGAAATAAAACCACAAATCACTCCGATGCTTTCTTGAATGAAATACTTCAACTCATTGGGGTTGCTAAACTGTTTCAAGACTAAAAGGGGAAAGAAAGGGGGTGCAGATGTAACAGAAGTATTTGGGAAATATTAAAAAAGCTACTTTAACAGATACAGAAGGATGGTCTTCTCATCCTCCACGAATTTCAAACATGTCTTCAAAATCTCTGAGGAAAGAAAAATAAGACTTAACACAGACTGACCAAATCGGCTCGGAAGTAGTCATGGATTCTTAAGTCTAATGCCTAACTAGTGCCTTACTTCATATTCTGTAGACAAAAAAAACCAATTCTCGGACCTCTTTTCACCCTTCTAAAATTCTCTGAAACATTATTATGATAAAGCCGTATCTATTTTTGTTTTCTCTTTATGTAAATCCATACTGCCATACTTGGTATTTTTGGTATTAGCTAGAGATTTTTATTATGGTCTAGTGTCTTTATTCAGGCAGGAAAAGGGACTGAACGTGAGAACTGTGTTCTGACTCAAAGGCCTGGAACAGGGAATCCAGTTCAGGACCCGCGGAGCAGTCACACCGTAATGGCTTGGCACATTGGGTTAAAGGTCCTATCACAAACTTCAGAAGCAATATCAATCAATGCCAGACACACAGAAATATCTTAGCCAAAATTACAGGGTTCAAGTGGTCATTTCTCACACTTAATTAAAGCAAACAATCATCCAGGTGATCTGCAAAACTTTCTTAAGGCCACCTGCTTGCGTAGAGGCTTTTAATCAGCAAAAAAAATATCTTTATTAGCAATCACCTTGTCATGTAAAATGTTCGCTATTGTTTAAGAATTACAGAAGTGGAAAAATCCACTGGGATTTAGATGCAAAAAGCAGGCCAGTCTTAACGCTTGGAGTTCTTTTACAACTCAAGCTGCTTTTTTAAAAATTATTTTTCTTCTTTTAAAAGAGGGCAGCAATGTGAGTTATCTGAAGACTGACATTTCTCCAAAGACGGTAACATCTTCTAGCCAGTATTTTTGTTTACATATTCTGTTTAATTGGCAGGATTCTTCCTAAAATCCACAGAAATGCTTCAGGGTTTTTTTTCTGAGATTCTGGTTCTGAGTACCTCCATTTTTGTCTCAAGGCACACTGGAGCAACAAAAGCTGCAGCTGACAAGAATGGAGCAACTTACCTACAAGATCTGGACTTTTAGAGAAGCTAAGGCATCTAAAAACAGTGGCCACTCTTCCAAAACGTGAATATAATACAGATCGAGAATGTGCTTACTTTGAAAACTTTCATTTTGTCCAAATGCTGAAGTTATCCAATACAATTAAGACAGCATCGAGACACTCATAAAAACGTGGCTCAGTACATGATGGACTAGTATCCTGAAACGCATCCCTTCTAACTCTTAAGTGTAGGGTTATAGCTGAGTGGGGATTGTCATGTCTGGAGCATCCCGAGGTCCTATAGTTTCACGAGCAGTTGTCCATGGACAAGAACGAATGCAGATGCCACAAACGATGGTCGGTCACCGGTAAGCAGGTCCATCTTAGCCAGCAGCCATGCTGGTCCCAGAAAGCAGGGGAGGCCCAGGGGAGTCCCCCTGAGGCCCGCGGGGCTCCAGCTGGCACAGAGTGCCACGGTCGGAGGGGCACAGCAAAGGACCTGCCCACAGCTGGGAGCTCCTCCAGCCCCACGAGCCCACGTGGGAGGGTGTGATCTCCCCCTGGTTTCCACCACACCCACGCCCCCTCAAAGCCCCTGGAGACCTCCCTCTGCTGAGGGGGATCCACAGCCCCTGCAGCATCCCCTTTTCTGCCGCCCAGGGAACGGAGCCGGAACGGGGCTGTACGAGGCCACTCCAGCCCTGCTACCCGCGGCTGGAGAGGAGGGGAAGGGGCGCGCACCATCTGGGACCTCCATCCCCACGGCCCGAGGAGTTAATGGCGTCAGAAATCCAGCCCCGGCCGGCCTTCCCGTGACTCGCTTCCTCCAGCGGACGGGAAATGGGCGGAGTGGGTGGCCCCGGCCCCGCCAGCGGAGGCGTCCAGCCCGAGCCCGCTGCCTGCGGAGCGTCGCGGACAGACGGAGAGAGGGAGGGAGGGAAGGAAGGAGGGACGCCTCCGAGCTCCGCCGCCGGGGCGTGTCAGCGCCGCGCACCCCGCTCCCTGCCAGCGCTCCGCAGCGCCAACATGCCCGCCGTCGACAAGCTCCTCCTGGAAGAGGCTTTGCAGGACAGCCCGCAGGTAGCGGCCGCTGCCGGGGCCGCTTCCGGGGGTGGCTCGGCCCCCCGGCCGGCTGTCGGTCGGTGTGACGCACCGGGGCGGACGGTGCCGGCGGGCAGCCCGCGGGTC
>VXAY01003868.1:187137-267258 GCA_013399855.1 Oxyruncus cristatus | reverse complement strand
TCTGGTGTCCCGCCGGGCATCTGTCAGGGGAAAGCCAGGCAGAATCTGCTCCTGCGGGTCCCTGGGGAAGGGGGCACACCGCCCTTTCTCCTCACCGCCCTCGGAGAAACTGCCGTGGGCTCTTTCCTCGCACTGTCCTGTCCCGGCGGGCGCTCGGTGGCTGTCAGGGTTGCCCTGGAGAGGTGAGATGTGTTGGGGAAGGCAGGTGGGCATGGCTCGGTGCCCTGGCTTGCCCCGCAGGGAAAGGGACACCTGTGCGCAGTGAGTCACCTGCCCCTGGTGGCAGAAGTGGGCTGGAGGAGTGTCACCGCCAGCGCGCCCGCTCCTGCCCGCTCGTGTGAGCGCTCCCAGGGGCCCCGCTTCAGATACGGGATCTTCCCGTGAGGATACACGAGGTGAGGCAGATCCCAGCGAAGATGACCTTCTGAAGGAGTCTGAGAAACGAGGGCAGGCGGTCGCCGCCCTTTCCTTCCCGACTACAGGCGGGTGGCGATGTTCTCTCTCCCCGGTGCAGCACCCTGTGCCCCACTGCTGGAGCTGTGATGTGACACAGCTGCAGAAATGACCCCTGAGGACTGTGGAAACCCCACAGCGAAGAACACACCATAAATAATGTTTCCAGAGGCTGAAGGTGTTTGAGGCCTCAAGAGCTGGGAAAGGAGGATGGAAGGAAAGAAGCTTGCATGGAAGAGAGAAATAAAGGAAAGGGGAAAAAGTGGAAACTTCACAGAGGAATGAGGAAGGTGCACTTGAGGACAAAGTGTGGTGCAGACAGAGATGGGTGAAACAGGAAAAGCAGAAGGGAGGGTGGGGAAGATCAGCATGGGTCCTGCTCCCAGGTAGCCCTGTGTTGTAATCCTAACTCATCTGTTGATGGATGAAGAGGAGGAATGAATAGGTAAGCCGTGGAGCATATTGCTGTCACGTGTTATGGAGTCTGTCATGAGACATTTAAAGGAAAGATTGGACATGCACCTGTCACGACTTAATGAGCCTTGGGGCTTATCTTGATCACCTCTTCTTACCCTGTTCTTCTGTAATTTCATGAAACCCCATCCTAGTAAGAAAGATTTTCATAATTTGTTTCGTACGGGATGTATGTGGTCAGCCTTGGGAATTTTAAGAACTGGACTGGAAAAAGTCTTCAGTCACCTGATGTAACATCAGAGTCAGCCCTGCTTTGAGCAGAGGTTTGGTCAAGGTGACCTGCAGAGTTCCTTGCCAGCCTGAACTTTTCTGTGTTGTGCCGTTTACCAAAATATGCCAGATTTATTATAGGCAGTTACTGACATTTTTACTGTTAATCTCTCCACTGAATCCTGGAGCTGAAGAACTGGACACACAGGATAAGTGAACTCATTTACCTCTTCAGTCAACACTTCCCTCCGTGATTAAAAATGTTACACTGACTTCAAGCAGCTGAACAATGCACTGAATTGAATTTGGAGGTCTTCATCTTTCTTATGACCTGAAATGAAGGCTGTTAACATCTCCTTTGCAATTACTGGAATACCGGGCTGTGCATAAATTCGAGTATTTTCAGGATGTTTTGACTTGATTTGGTCAGAATTTTTTGTTCGAGTTCTACAACTTTGGGAAGGAGGGACATTGCTTAATTTTTATAACGGCCCAATATTGCTAAAATATATTTTTTTGATGAAAGAAACAGGAGTTGGTTTTTTCCAGTCTTTTCTATTTTTATTACTTTTCCTGGGGAGAGCTTTAGATTCGCTGAGCTTTAGGGTCACTGTGCCAGGTGCTACAAAATCAAGGCAAAAAGTCAGTCTCTGTCCCACAGAACATGCAGCATAGCATCTTATGGGATTGTTTACTTCTGTGTAAAGGGACCTGATTCTCTTTTCTCTGTGCAGTCACAGCAATGCAAAGGGATGGTAAAGTGAGGTTATAACTCTGTGAAGTATGTAAATTACGTGCAAGACAGAGGAGAATTAGGCCAAAGTTATTTCTTCATCGGGTTTCTGAAACTTGGTTTCTGTCCTCAACAGTACAGTACTTTTGTCTTGATTTGTCTCCAGGCAAAGGCTGAAAGAAGCCATAAGAAGTGTCTTAATTTTGAAGTGTTTGGCTAGAAAATGGAGAGAAATTTACGTCAGCAGTCATGCTAAAACCAAGGGAAATACTTACATGAAAGCAGAAAATTTTTTTTTGTCTTTCCAGAAGTCGAGATAGTGTTGCAATTAATGGGGCCTCCTAAATGTTAGCTTAATATTTGGGTTACTGGTTTATTTTAGCAGCATTAGCTGCTATTCCAGAATTTGTCAAAACAGCAACAACGAAAATATACACATGCTGGTATTTTGTTGCAGTGATTTAAAATGGTATTCCTAAATGTGAAAGTTTCCAAGAGTAACTTCCAAACTGCCTGAATCATTTATTGTTTTTATTGTTTTTGAACAATGTGGCAATAACAGAGGCCAGGACTTTTAGAAATTATTTCCCAGAGCTGTTCTACTTCAACCCGTATTTAGACATCTGAAAAAAGGAACATGCAAAAATTCAGTAAGATTTACAAATGTAGCTGGCATTCCTGCGTTTGAGAGCCTTTTCCAGCATGCAGAAGTGTGTGATTTGTAGCCTACTTCAGGCAATTTCTTTGCAACCTTTTAGTTTTGGCTTGATATTTGTCTTGATAAACATTCAAGTTTTAAAATTTTTGCTTTCCTCAGATTTATTTTTTAACCATCTTCATACCTTTTGCATTTGATGTGCCATTGTAACACAAAACAAGGGAGTTGAGCACTGTATAAATGCAAGACTGTTTGTTGACATTATTTTCCTTGTTTTGATGCATCATTGAAAATAAAGCATTTCAAACCAGATCAATACATTTTCAGTTACTGAAATAATAGCTTAATGTGGAAAACTCTCAAAATCATGCCACTATCCTTGTAGGGAAGTTCTACAAAAAAGACCTTTATATGTTTTCGTTCTTGGTATCCATTTCATTAACTTGGCCTTCTCTCCATTCTTTTTTTTTTTAATGTTCTCTTTATTTGAAAACAGCATTTGGTGTTGTGTATTCCCTTACATGCTAAGATCTCGAACTAGTTTCCCAAATGCATTGACTGGAGTGTCTCTAAGGTAGGAAGTGTTGTAGCAGCTTAGCACATTAACAGAGTGAAATGTTGAGAGCTTTTAGAGTTACTCAAAGTAAGAAGGTACTCCTGTTCAGTGCTTAGAATGCAAAGACTGCCTCCCTAGTCCTGTATTTTAACTGCTGAGCAACACTATTTTCTGACAGATACTTCTCAGCAGAGATGAAATGATATTTAATTGTGGACCAGGATTCTTGAAGGATGCTGATGTCGAGTTTTTCAGGACAAACAAAGTCTGGGCATAGAGTTTTGCAGAGAAGAATAAGTACCTTGGGGAAATGTGTGTGCCTTCTGTGGAGTATCTTAAAACTTTGCAATAATTTTCCCAAATTCAAAATCCCTGGATTTTTCAGGTACATTAGAGGTTCCCATAATAGGGGGATAGATAAAGCACTTTCTCTGTTACAGGACTGACATAATTATGAAAGTACTGGAGTTTATACATGCCCCTCATTTAAGCAGATGAAGCTAATTAATATCATGGAAGTTAGCTGTACAGGTGGAAAGACTTTTCCAGTTAGCATCAAATAGATTGGATTTATCGAAGTTAAGACTGAGGATGGAGCATGACTTAGTTAAAGGGACAGCCTTTGCTCTTTAATTATCGTAATGATCTAGCAAATTCTGGAGCTTGGCATTATTCTGAAATATCTTTGTTTCCCATCTCAGGAGCTGTGTCAGCGACATAGTTCTTTGTTCTTGATGATTCCACTACAACAAACCAAGGGAATTCATGTCTTTAAGATAACACAAGTCATTTTGTTCTTCCCCTGTCCCCATTTGCTGACAAGGATGAGTTAGCAGAATGGAGAAAGTACAGGGTATCTCTGAGTGGGTGTATCTTTTGTGCCTGTTGTTTTAGATGAACACTCAGTTGTTTAGTCTGATTACATCAGCTCACTTTGGCGGTGGCCCTGTAAGAATTGCTCAAGACAGTTGAGAGTGAATAATACTGTGTAAATTATCTCATTGGAAAGGGGTGCCTTTAATGCAGTCTGACATTAGAGAAGTAAAGTGAGCAAGCAGTGGTGTTTGACCCAGAGTCCTTAACATGGTTTGAATTACTGTAGTCAGCAGGCAGATATTCAGGATTTTTTACATTCCTAATTATATTGGAAGGACTGTCTGTTAGCTGGAGCAAGAGACTGGGACTCAGGATTTGGCCATAGCATTTTATCACTTCTCTTCCTTAGGTCTCAGTTTACCTATCCATAATAGAAGAACTAATTTCCAATGTTTTGAGATTCTGAATAAACAGCATCAAGCAAACATAAAGGCTTATTATTCCTGATTGATTTTTATTTTTTGCTATGACTTGCTTACGATTCTTTATAATATTTCCATTCAGGATTAAAAACATTTGTTTTTTTTTTCTTTTATTGAAGACTCGGTCGTTGCTCAGTGTCTTTGAAGAAGATGCAGGAACCCTTACTGAGTATACAAACCAGTTGCTTCAGGCAATGCAGCGGGTCTATGGTGCTCAGGTAATTTTTCACTTGTGTTTCTTTTGTTCGGTGTGGAGTAGAAGCTAAATTGCAATTATGATGCTGTTATTTACATGAAAGTTGCAAAGTAGCTCTTGCGGTTTAAGGGGAGTCATGGGTGTTTCTCATCTGGTATCTCAGCCCCTTCCCGCCTTAGCGCTCAGAAAAGTCATGTTCGTGAAAAAGATCTTGTTTGCTTTGTCTGTGTCCAGCAATTCATGAAACTAAAATTGTGGTGTGTCCTTACCTTGGGGTGCACTGGAAGGCCAGCCTTGACAAAATTGCTTACCTAAATGTAGACACAGTACACAGATACTCACACTGACTTTAGGCCCCTAACTTAGATGCTGTGACTCACCTTTTGGAAGGAGCTGTCTGTGTCCACTGATTACAGAGAGAATGTGCACTTTGGATCATACTGAAGTCAAGCACCTACAGTAGCCGGTGTGAAAAGTATGGGAGCAGGAGCAGAAAAAAATAACATTTTCTAGAGTACTTCCGTGACCTAGATGACTAAATAAATCCCTTCGAAAGTGGAACTTGTAAGGTAAATTATATCCAGTGCTTTGGAAAATGCTGCTGTAAGTCTGAGTGATTTTCAGTGAAACTGATTCCCATGTGCATAAAACTAGATATTTCAAAACACCCTATCTAGGTCTTGAAAGACATACACAGTATGTCATGGAATTTTTGCAAGTGTTTATGTAGGTTAGATACCTGAGTTCCCTAGAAACAGCTTTTCTGTTCTTAAACCAGTAAATCAGAGTAGACAGAGAGATGAGGAGAATGGAGGTATTTTGAATTTACTGGAAGAGTGCCTGATTCTGATTCTATATTATTAGGAGTCAGTTCAGCTATAAAACTACTTCAAGTGTATGTCCCTTTGGTGGGACTACGCTTTGAGTGACTGATAATTTGACTTGGGAGAGCTGTTTTCCCAGGATCTAGCAACCTACACCTGGAGGATCCAGCTTTGTCGAGCTTCAAAGTCTTCATGACCTGAATGTTGTGCAAATGCAGAGGCTTACACCACAGCTTAGGTACATAGAAAACAATGCAGCACATAGCCAGGGGCTGGAGAGGGGACATGAAATCAGCGCTGAAAGTCAGTGTGGGGGGCATTTTGGGAGAATCTTTAAGAGTAGCAAGACTGTGGGCACACTGAATGGTAGGAATCTGACACCAAAGATCAGGTAGGATTGAAACAGATGAAAGAAGGATATCAGAAGATAAATTCATTTTCATGTGTCCAGCTTGTGGAGTACACGTCTCTTTCCCCTGCTGATGACCTTTTAGGGTGGCATTTTAGGAAGTGGTTACTCTGGTCTGGTGATTTTAAGAAAAAATGCTTTATCTGCTTTTGTTTGCCTCTTCCTTTTCATCTTTGTTTTTAGCCTTCTCCCTTTCTTTTGCTCCACAGTTATGACATTTCCTCTTTCTTCTCACTGTCACAGCACATTTACCCATCTGTACTTTGCAGTACTACTGAGTCTGCTTCATTTTCCCAGCACTTCTTGGCCTCTTCTTTCCTGAACACTGCTTTAGTTTGATATATTCAGTCACTTGTGAATATTGAAATATGTCTTCAGAGTTTGATATCATTTTGAGATGTAGAAATAGAAGGGTGATAGTAAATTGCCTACTAAACCTAAATGGACAGTTGAGAAAAATCTATGTGTAATATTTCTTGACTGGCTAATCACAACTTGAGAGAAAAAGAATTTTTGTTGTTGTGTTGTTAGGACACATGTTGTCTGGGCCTTGGGAGCAGCATGTGCTACCAACCCTGTAAAAGCTGAGAGTATGGAGAAGCCAGTTTCTGAATTTGCCTTTTTATTTTCCTGACTTAAATTTTGTCTCTGCAAAGTCAAATTTTCTCTTTGCAAGGTCGTTGTCATCCCCTGCTCTGATTTCCCTATCTGTAAAATAGGAATTATGGATACTGACCTACTTTAAAGCAATGACCATAAAAATATCTGGAATCACAGTCATGGAAGTCAGACAAAGCGGGGAGTTGTACTAAACCTCAGTATTGGAAATTCAGGGTTTATGCCCCCTCAAAATATTTTTAAAAGTGTTAATTTTGTTTTCTGCCTGACTTTGTTCTGAACTTTAACATTTCCCAGATGTCTTAACCATGTTTTCAAGATTGGAGTAGTTTACTAGAAGTTTGGTGTTTCTTGTGATGAAAACTCAAATTTTCATGTAATTCAAACCACTGTAGCTCGTGATCAAATAACAATAGTTAATGGTACTGAATGGATTCAGTGCAAAATCTCAGGGGAGTAGCAATTAGTACCAACTGCATGCTGTTAATTATCCTTGTGGATGTATGCCATAGTTGTCTCAAAACACTGCTTTGTGTGCAGAGCAAGAGTAAACTTGTAAATTGACGGCTCAAGCTGCTTTGAATACTTGGATCAGTGAATCAGAAGGGGGTGTGAAAGAGAAATATATTTACCCAGAGTTTTTAAAAACCCTTAGGAAAATGGGAATCTTTTTAAACATCTCTTCAGACTTACATGTATTCAAGCAGGATTTGAAGAGTGGAAGGAGGGATCTGCAGCATCCTGTCACAGGGTGTAGCAGTGGATATGTTGCTCAGGCACCTGGAGCTGTTGGACGTGGAAGGGCCAATAACACGCTTTAGGCTGCAGTTGGATGATACATTTCCAGCAGGTTGCCTTTGAGTGCAAGGCCTTCAGAATGTCATGAGCCTCTGGTTGCTCTACAGGATGAGGAGAGTGCTCTCACCATTTTGGGCACCCACACCTGGTGTGGTAGAGTGTGACTCTCTCCTGCACAATGGAGATCTTTCATGAAAAAGGGGCTGCGATGCTGCAAGGCAGATGGAGTGTATGATGCCATGATTGAGAAGGAGTCACAGGAACCAAAAGCAGTGTTTGAGGAGTGAGGTTTGGTTGGTCTGGCAAACCCATGTGTGTAAATATAGTGAAGCATTTTTATGTTCATCAAATAAACCACATCCTTGTGAGTATATATTATACTTCCTGCTGTAGTTCTCCCATCTGTGTTGTGATACCCTGAAGTAGTTATCATGATATGGGTCTTGTAGAGGAAATGTTCCTTACAGAGTTTATTTCTGTAGTTCTCCCTCCTTGCAAGCAAGCCCTGATGCGTTTGGCATTACTGCTGTCTGAGTTCTGTGAATGTTGTGTTTGTCATTGTGGACGTTTTATTACCTGACCAATACATAATGCAGCAAGCAAAGACTGTTAGAAAATTCAGTTCACTCAGGTTAAATGCTGAGGCTCTTGCAGTGGTGTACGAGCAAAGTGTGCACCTTCCTGACTTACTACTGTCATAGTAAGTGGTTTTCAGAGCTTTACTATTATTTCCAGTTCTCCATCATGCTGTAGAAATGCCTGAGCTGGGATCTTCACTTGAACAAAATACCATTTAGGACAATTAGGAGACTGTTGTGTCTCTACTGACTATCAGAAGGGATAAGTAGTTAAGCAGGTTAAAGGACAGTAAGATGCAGTATTTTGTCACTGTAAATAGGTTTCATGTCATGAGTCTGGACAAATCAGTCTAGATACGAGGGGCAGTGATGGCAGAAGAGGAGTAAAAAGAAACACATGCTGTCTTTATAGATATACCTGGAGAGGGAACAGCATGGGAATTGTGAAGTGTAATTCTGTTCAGCGTCCGTGTCTCTGTGAGCAGTTGTCTTGTGATTCCAGAGGCACACAGGTAAAGCTGCCACAACCTCTGGGGCTCACTGCCTTTTTACGTCCAGACTCTTAAGGAAACTGTTGAGAATTATGGAATAGTCTTGGTTCATAGGTACCGCATTACATGGGTATCAGGACAGCTTGAATCTGTCCAGGGCTGTTTTTGGTAGTGCTTCATAGCAGTGTTACTTCTCTCCACAAATTCAGAACACCTCATGTCTGCATTTTTCTACAGTGCTGCTTGTTTCATTTTCCTATGCATTGCCTTCACGAGGCTGTGGTTCAGTAAATAGATGTCAGGCTCTCTAGGGTATGCATGAATTTTTGTATTTATTATGTTGCAGAGCTAACCCCAAGAGTTCAGAGTTCTTAAATTAGTTCTTGCTTAAATAGCGAGTAAGCACCAATACAGTCTTTCTTTTAATGTGTAAGCGAACTGTTGTGTTGCCTTTTCAAATGGTAAGACCTTTTTCCCAAAACCTTTTACAGAATAAAATTTGAAGTTAGCATTTTGTAAACTTTCAGTTCCACACAGAGGAGCTTCAATAGGTACTAGAAGGGATAAACATTTGCGATAAACTACAGTTGTCAGCACTGACTTCTGTGAAATACTGTATGTATTATTGTTCCATATTCACTGTAAGTTTACATCATATATCTCCTGCCTTCCTGAGGTGTATTCACCATGTGTTGCTAACAGAGATAATCAGGACATTACCATGTGAGCACTGATGTGTTAACAAAGGCATGGGAGTTGATTTTAATATTGCCTATAAAGTTGGAGTTGTCACTGTGCCTGGTTGACATTGCACTAAGCAGGATCTGGAGATTAAAGGAAACATAAATGTACGGTATAACGTACCTCGCTGATAGTAGTTGTTTTGAAAGAAACTGAAGAGATTATTTCCACACTGAACTAGCCAACCTATTGTAGCTGCTTTTGCTGTTTTACAGTGGAGCTTTGCCTGGTGTCTTCTATTTGTTGAAGCTATGAAGTGACCCTCTGCTGAGCTGTTCCTGTTTATGAGGACGGAAGGCCATGCTGCGAATCAGCAGCAGGGCAGGCCATATGTTAGCCTGATCTTGTAAAGTGCTGCGCAGCCTGAGCACCCTGGTGAGGCTCAGCTTCTTGCAACCCTGGATTCATGTTTCCAAGCCATTTAATATGCAAACCTAAGCCTGTAGGACTGTGCCATTTACTAGATTGCTGGAGAATTCTATTTTGTAGGAAGGTGATAAGCACATCTAAATGGAGCTGCATATAACAGTTGCATCAAGACCCAGTTCTTTTTGTGCTGTGCCTGATTTGAAGGCAAATGTGTGGCCTAGTTCTCAAAGGATGGGAAGGCTGCAACTGCCTCATGGACCTTCTCCTTAACCTGTTTTTTTGCTCATTTATGGGGCATTAAGCTTTCCCAGATGTAACCTAAATTTTATTATGTGTCATTCTGCACATACAGAGTGCAGACCAGTGCAGACCTTTACCAGTATCTTGTTGTTTACATGAAGTAAACAGTGCTCTGTGCTGGTTACTCGTAGTGTTTTAAAAATGCCAACTTTAGCAGGCATAGGAAAGTTGCTTTGCAGAAAGCTTGGTTATATTGGGATTGGAACTGGACATGCCGGAATAGTTCTGTGTCTGTAGAAATTAATTTATAGCTCAACTTAATCCTTTACATGCCTTCAGATTTGTAGCCTGTTAGACAGCTGTCTGTGGGAATATCTTCAGCCTTCAGCAGATCATTCCTCAGAGCTGATTTTTGGAAAAATACAAAAAGATACTCCAAAAATGGATGGGGTGCCTCACTGGTAAATGGTTAATGGCATGGATATTTATTGCAAAGAGGTTATAGAAAAATCATACTCTCCTCTGATATGGACACCTTCATGAATAAAGGTAGCAAAGGTAGTGATAGTGAAGAAGGTGGAGTCAGCACAGAAAAATCACATGCCTTTTCTTTGGTACTACATCAGAAAATAAGTTGGACTTTTTTTTTATGCTTATTTACATACAGTCTTTTCTCTCTTCCTTCCTTTGTTCTGGTACACTTTTTTTACATTAATGCTGCAGTGATGTTTTCCCTGTTAAGTAAGACCTTTTAGTGCAGATGATTGTATTTGCAAGGCCCAGTACTGGTTAAGTTTGCCTTCATTTAGAGTACTTTGATTTCTGTTCAGGATTTTATTGAGTTTCTGCCTGATACATCATTTCAGGAGTAACTTTCCACTCTATAAATGTGTCATGAGTTCTGAAATGTTAAGGTGATGTTGAGTCAGCATTGTATTGTAGTTTTTCTTTTGCTGTGGTATACTGCATTTCAGTCACTTGAGGATAAAGGAAATGAATGCTGCTGTATTCCATGGGAAAATGTCTTGCCAATAGATTAAAACCTGTTAAAATGATTTGCCTGGATTTACTGGATCTGTCAACTGAAGCAATGCAAATTCTTCTAAGACTTCTAAATCTTGAGACTGATTGGTAGCAGAGTGGGGGGAGGGGGAAAGGCTGATTAGGAAGAAACGGGAGGAGGATTAAACCAGACTTTCCCAGATTATTGTGCTTAGCAATGCAGTATTACCACTAGGTCAGCAGAGCACTTTGCCTGCTTCCTGTTCCTTATGCAAGGGACTGAGTTTCAACTTGATAGCTTGATTTGATTTTTTTACAGCTTTTGGGTGCATGCCTGTGTTTGGTTTTGTTTTGATTTTTTTGTTTGTTTGTTTTTCCCAAGTGATACAATGAATGGTTTTGTACCTCTAATGGGAACTAAGTCTGGCAGGTGTTGGGAGAGAGGATGAAGGACCTAGGATTAACTCTTCCACGTGGGTAGGGCTTGAGTAACAAGTTGTAATGATGCTCTTTGTTACTCTTTGAATCTTATATGAGGAAATGGAGGGTTGAGCCTTTGAAAACCAAACTGGTAGAAGCTTTGGGGATGGCTTACAAAAAAGGATGCCTTTGTTGTCAGCCCATTATTCTGAAGTTTCTTCTAGTGTTAGCAAGTTTAACCCGGAAGAATATATTTTCCAACTTCAGAGCAGGTCACACAACTGCAGACTTTGGAGGAATAAGTAAATTGAAACAAAAGGTGGGGGGGAAAGAGGCATGTTTCTAATACTCAGTTTATTTTGAGAGACTTCTCTCACCCTGACCCAGCTGTGCATCTTACAGGTGGCATCACAATTGCTGTGTGAGGACTTAGTCATCTTGCAGCTCTTACTCAGCTCTCTCCTTGAGGTTGTGTTTGTAAAAAAGAGAACCTCTGCTTCTTTTTGTAATCTGAAATTCCACCCCTGTGCATACAAACAAAAAACAAACCCCTTTTAATGTCATGTGTATACTTGCAAGGAGTCCCATCCTTCCTGTCATCAACTCGTTGCTTGCTAGCTCCACTTCGAAGGTGGTGAAGTCTCTCAGGTGTTATTGTAGCTTGGGGGCAGATAGTTAGGGCTCATTCCTATCCTTGCCTGAGCCCTTAACAGGGTTTGTTTTTTATTATAAAGCACGAACTTGGAAGGCCTTTACTGCCCCATCTCCACCCACCTGTGAGTGTTATCACCACAGTGCTTTAAGATGGTTAGAATCACGTCACTCGATTTTTCCTGCCATGTGTTCACATTCAGCCGCTGTTACCTGGGCTGTGGCTGGCTGTGTTTTTCTGACCACTTGGGCACTTAAAACTGACTAAATATTTGGGTCTTGATGCCCATATTAACCCTCCTTCCTGACATGCCAAGGTGGTGTGGCAGCACCAGGCTGCAATACAGTATGTCAGAGGTGGCATCGGGTCGAAGTAAAGCGTATTTCAGGGTCTCTGGCCCAGGTGGCTGACTGTGCTGTGCTCTGCTTGCTCAGGCTGACAAGAGACAATAAGAGAGAACACAAACTCTGTCCTAGTTTTAATGGTTTTCTGTATCAGCCCCAGCATAAAGGGTTCTATTAAAGCAGTTGAGAGGTTGCCTCTAGTTTTATAAACTCTCTATGGCCTTATGTGTTTGGAGACAGGAATAGTTTGTGTTAAGGTTAAAATTAAAGTGACTAGTTTTCTGCATTACTGAGGAGGAGAAAGATCTGACAAGGATTAAGACAGATCCCAGTTACCCCTTCCCCTTTTTCTTTTATTCTAGTTTTAAGTCATTGTTAGCAAATCAGGGACACAGCAGCTGATATTAGTAGTGTTAGGAATACTTTGATTAAAGATTGACATATCCAAATGCTTGTCTGGTTTTTCCAGCTGTCAAGCAAAATTATATGCCTTCCCTACAAGTCTTGCCTTGAGTAAGCACATCTTGAGGATGTGTGTACTTCCATTGGCTGGTGTAGCCTGAGAATAGACATGAGCTGTTTTGTGCTCCTGTATCCACTTAAAGCGCTGTAATTACGTTGGCACATTCCCTGAGCATGAATGCATTATGAAAGCCCATCTGCTGGTTCTCTTCATTGATGTAGATTTTGGGGAAGGATGATAAACTGATATGAAACATACTTATGCTGGAACAGCAGCTTACGTGTTTGGGATTGTTCTAGCTCTGTTGTATTTTTGGAGTGGGGGGAAACCCAAACCCAAAACTAACCCCCAAATCTTACTTCTGTTCAGAGTAATTAAACTGTGTGTTGATTAGGTCTGAAGTATACGTGTTATTGCTGCTTCTCTATGTGGGTATTTTGGGACTAGTTGTTTACACACAGTTGAATGTTTGTGTAGGCAGGTTCAGATTCAGTGAAGAAGCTGGTAACAAAGTAGTAGTAACAGCAGAGCTAAGGACCTTTCATTATTTCTATTAACATGTCACTTTTGTTTTGTAGAATGAAATGTGCCTTGCCACACAACAGCTTTCGAAGCAGCTCCTTGCCTATGAAAAGCAGGTATGTCCAGCATATGCCTTTGATTTCTTTTCTGCCTCAGCACTTGTGAAGAAGTCTGTGTAAATAGTGTGTGTTCCAGAAGTGCTCAGGGCGTTCGCTTTACTTGGTTTCTTGTGAAGGCTCTTGTGAAATTCCCCAGGATGTTCAAGGGAGTTAGGTCATTTTTGAGAATCTGAAAAAAACCCAACCAACCAAAAAAAACAAAAACAAAACCAAAAACAAACAAAAAAACCCAAACAAACAAAAAAACACAACAACAAAAAAGGTGCAAAATGTGAGTTAATAACACTTTGTATCAAGATACAAACCATTGCTCCTGTTACATGACTATGACTTTAAAATGAGTATAATAAGAATTAAGTGTTGTCCAAAATCCATTCATGTAAAACAAGAAGAGCAGGGTAAAAGGATGTGTATTAATGAGTTTCTGGTTTTCCATTTAGTTTTATCAATTACTACATTTTGTAGGAGTATTCATCACCTTTGTAGTAAAATACATGCTGTATTTTATATTCACCTTTATTGATTTACAGACCAAACATGTGTTTCTATTTCCAGCATTTTGCCTTAGGCAAAGGAGATGAAGAAGTGATATCTACCCTTCATTATTTTTCAAAAGTTGTGGATGAGGTAATTTGAGTTGCTAATATTCTATTTTTACGCTATAGAATATTAGGGGTTTTTCTTTGGGTCTGTCCTTTTGATTCTGAGCCTTTCTGCTGAAGGCTGGATTGTGCCTGGGTTTTAGAGAGTCATTTAATTCAGAATAAAAAAGTATAATACCATCCTTCTGTAATGGTAAGAGCTGTTTCTGTGGCTTCGTTCCACATACTGTCCTCAGAGCAAAGCTGAACTTCCTAAGGGAACTTAGAAAGAGGCTGAAGCTAGGCTGGGGCAATTTTTTATTTAATTCCATTTAAAAATGACATTTACATTTCTAAACTTTGAACACAGTAGTTTGAGCCAAAACTTGCCAGGTATGGATGCAGGGCAGCTGTGAATTAGTAAAGTTGCAGTTTAGTTGCTGTGAGATCATTGCAGAATCCAGAGATGTCTGGGGAAGGCTGCAGTGCTGTGTGGTGAAAACAGATGGGGTACTGCAGCTGTGTGCACTGAACACTTCTGTTCCATGTAGGTTTCTGCTAAGTATTGGGAGTCTTTCTAAATCCTTCTGTTGACCTGCCCATATAACATTTCAGAATAACCTTAGAATCGAGGTCCATCTTGCTTAAGTATCATTTGTCACATCTCTTTCTGCTGTGAGCAGGACTGTGCCATCAGAGAAGTGTTGTTCTTGTTAGTCTACTTTTAACTTCCATTAAGAAGGCAGAAGTCTGTATTGAGGTCTGTTGTTTGGGACAGGAGATAAGAGTTGTGGGGCAAAAAGTAGGTTAAAAATTTTAGAGCCCATGGATAACTCTAACAGTACAGTGAGAGGAATCCCAAAGGTTAATTTTTTCTTTAGGCTTCTCTCCCTGCACTGTGTGCTCTCAGGGGATACTTCAAAGGAGCATTTGTTGTCCCCTGTTGTGGTTGTGTCCCAGGTAACCCTCATGAATGAAAAGAGAGTCTAGTCATCGTGGTGGGAATGTAACTCCATGGTGTAGAGACTAACAAAAACAGGTTAATAAAGACTAATTACAGTTTAAATCCTGCTGTGTTAAGCATTAGAATTAGGGCAGTCAAGTGAACTGCCCTAATACATTATGTGGGAACTGAAAAGTTTTTGGATCCATCAAAAATACCAGGAAGGAATTAAACATTTAGGAAAAAAATCCCCATCTGTATTGGATATCTTGAGAAATGTATTTTCAGCATTGAAGTACATTATATCCTATTTTTTTTTTTCTTTTTTCCTTTTTTTTTTGTTTTGTCTGCTGGGCATAAGTGACAGGCAGGGAAGTGCTGGGGGTTTTTTATTTATTTATTTACACTGTGTCTTAAAACATTCCTCTGTTCTCTGTTTCAGCTCAATATTCTCCATTCTGAACTGGCAAAACAGCTTGCGGATACAATGGTTCTCCCAATAATACAATTTCGGGAAAAAGATCTCACAGGTAAATTTTATTCTAAATTTTCATTTTTCTCACATGTTCCTTCTTGCTTATTTCATCATAAACTGCAGCATAATGCCATGTAATAATTTGTTCTTTGATGATTAACAGAAAAGTTTTTGTGTCGCTCTTTTTTTCTGCTACAGAATTTCATTGGCAGGTGGATGCTTTTGCTCAGGCAAAAACAGTTCAAATTCACCACGTAACATTTTGTGCACCATATGGTGGAAGTTTGAAAATACGCAGCTTTGTTCTTTGCTGGATCACTCTGCTTTTACACTAGTCAGTTCTCCTGAAGTCATTGTTATAATAAGTTATAATTGTCTGAAGAAGGGCAGTTTAGCAGGGAACCTGGCTAGCAAACAGTATTTATCCTGCTTCTGAAATTTGGGGCTATTAGACAAGCACAAGCAAGAATTTTTTTTAACTTCAGAGAGTAGAATATTCCCTCCCTTTTAAGGAAACAGTCCTCTTTAAATCCTTGCTATGCAAGGGTAGTTCCAAGTAACCTGATTACACAAATTTGGAAATTCATTACTTAAACAGCAGGGCGGTAATGCAAACATCTGGTGTAATCTCAAAAGAAATGAGCTGATATTCAAGGTCAAGGACACTCTTACCTACTCATGCAACAGAAACATGAGTTTTTACTGCAGCATTTTCTTTCTTACTTTCTTTTCTTTTTTTCTTTGAAATCCACTGCTTATTTTACTAATCTCAGTCCTATTTATGTACTTTTTATAGACATCGTTTTGATGGGAGACAAAACAACTGTAGCAAAACAATGACTTTTAAGTTCTTTATAGTATCTCATTTGAAATTGTGAAGACATTCAGGTGTCTATGTTAACGACTATCTTGCTTATCATATAATATCAAATATAAAGTAGGATTTGGATGGTATGATGTTGGTTCTATAAGTGCTTTCCCACCTCTTTAATGTGGCTTCACTGATACATTAATTCTGTTTCAATGTTATGGATTCTTCCCTGTTGTTCATAAGAATTACATTTCAATGCATATGAAGCCTGCAAGCAAAGCTTCACTGCTTCGTGACAAGAAATGAAAGTTTCTTCAGCTTCCCTGGAAGTCAGAATTGGTTTTTGTTCTATCCATCACAACCTCCGTTTTCTTCTGACCCGATGTTGTGGAACAGCATTTTTAGTAGAGGCCTGGCCCTATTGAAATTTCCTTGAGGGATGAAACTAGGAAGCAAGGAAGATTAACTGTGTTATTGTTTTTACTTTTAACCTTGTTGCATCTTTGTATTGAATACTGTGGAAACCTCTAGGTACAAGTCAGTCACACGTGAAAAGAATTTCTGTCTTTCTGCATCAGAGTCATGATGAAGTGTTCTGGGGAGAAGAAAACGGTGTGATGATGATTAATGAGTAGGGACTTAAAACTAATCAGAGACCTTGATGACATCCTACAATTTTCCTTTAGTATTTTCACAGCTGCATAATGGCTGTTCTTGTGAATGTGCTTGCTTTGTACCTTTTTGAGACAGTTTTGTCACTTGAAGCATTCAGTGGTGTGGACACTAAGAGCAGTTTGTGCCCAGCACTTGTGAAGTTGTTTAGTTTGTCCTCTTTCTACCTGTATCAGAAACTCGTGGCCAGTGTTTGTTACTTAAGTACCGTAGCCAGCTGTCAGGTGTGTTAGGTGCATGTTTCTTTTCATGGAGAAACTTAGCGAAAAATGTTTCACCTTGAGGAAGTTTTATGTTCAGGAAAGGGGCTTAGATTTCTCAGTATCACACGAGCATTGTCAGGAAGTTGTTCAGAACTGCTGATCTTTTATGATAGTGGTCAGCCTTTTGCCATAACAAACATACCGAAATGATGCTTCTTTGGGTCAGTGACGCTGGCAGTTCACTCATCTTTTTCATAGTGACAACTTGCTCAGTAAGTAAACTCACTTCACCCTTAATTTGCTGTCTGCCTATTCATTTCTCCAGCAGCTGATCTGGTTTGGCCTTTTCAAGGCAGGCACAATGTATACATCTCTGCTGTGAAAGGGCTGGAGTGACTTGGGCAATAAACGTGCCATAAATTGTCTCAGTTGAACAAAGTGTTTACAGCTGTTTTTACTTTGAATATTTGATTTTTCTTTTCCAGAAGTAAGCACACTGAAGGACCTTTTTGGCCTTGCCAGCAATGGTACGTGTCCCTGTTTTGTTTGTTTCTCTTTTGTGCACCTGTTATATCATAGAAGACATTTTTAATCTATGCACGCACACATCACGTTTCTAAAAACAATAATATTCCTTGTCTACAGAACATGACGTGTCCATGGCAAAGTATAGCAGGTTACCGAAAAGGAAAGAAAATGAAAAGGTAACAAACATTAAATGTTTTCATCAGCCATTCTGTCTGCATCATTGTTCACTTGTGAACTTTGGAGAGTTCATCGCTTGAATTCACAGCAGCTCGAGAGTGCTTGTGATTTTGTTTCCAAGCAGACACAAAGCTTTTCAGCATCAACTCAGCAAAGTCACACCTGTTTTCTCCAAGTAAGGCAATGATCAAATATTGTGCTGAACTAGAGCCCTTAGGTCCATGGGAGCTTTTCAGACAGAGGCAATCCAAATGGCTATAAATAGATTTGTGTAGGCCTACTGTTGTACAGCTGAGGTGATGATGCAGCATACAATTCATTGTGAACTCTCATGAAGCCTTGTGTCTGCTGTTTCTAAAGCGTTCCATTTCTTCACGTCTACATTCCTTAAATTTCCCTGTTATGGACTGTTGTTCCACTTAACATAACTCTGTTGGTGGGATTGTTCTACATTTCTTCTTCTTTGTCCACTGGACCACAATTGCAAAATACATCCCTTTATGCCAAAAAGGATGTGACTGGCCCTATCCTAAGAATGAATCAGTTCTACAGGATGGTCCTTGTAAGGAAATGAATTACAGAACAAAATGTGGCATAGCATATGGTGAATTATTCATCTCTGAATTCTTCACTTGCACATTTATGTTGTGATCTCAGCTGCAAATAAATTTTTTGCAGAGAAATCAGATCCAGATTTTTACTTGTGGTTGTTACATAGTTTGTAGTCAGAGGGGCTCCCCAAAAGCTTGAGTATCTTGTCAGAGAAGGGTTTGAAGTACTTGCTTTGGGGTTTGGATTTGCTTTTTTTGTTTTTCATCCTCCCTTTTAACCTGGAGAAGTTCTGTAATAAGAGTTACCTAAAGATGACTTGAAAATAATCACTAAATATATCCATATACACAGTAACACTTTGTCAACCTCTTAATTTTTATTCAGCTTAAGGCAGAAGTGGCAAAAGAAGTAGCAAATGCAAGAAGAAAGCAGCACCTTTCATCCCTGCAATATTATTGTGCCCTGAATGCTCTGCAGTACAGGAAGAGAGTGGCAATGATGGAACCTATGCTAGGATATACACGAGGCCAGGTATGGACAGTTAAGCATCCATATCACTTAGACATGTTCCTGGGAAATGTAGAACATTGTAAGTCAGGATTTATTGTGAGAACTGACAAGCAATAATGGGGTGTATGTTGGGGGGAGTGGAGGAAAACAGCTTGTGTTCAGCTTGCCTAGATTCGAACAACTGATTTTCTTTGTGGCAGATAGATGAATGTTTAGAGAGTCAGGAAAGACACCAATGAAAAAAAATCCGGTACACTTACATGCAAAAGCAGCCTGGGGTTAGTTTTTTCACTGCTAAGCTATCAGTGCAGTAGCATTTACTTCCACTGTTTACTCTGCACAAACTCTCCTATGTAGCAATTCCCTTCCTGGCACATAATGTTCAGCATACTGATGAGGAGTGTACATGATGGGGAACAGAGCATGCTCTGGAGAACTGGAGGGACAGAACAGTAGAGAGGATTGAGCAGAAGGCTGGCAAAACACTTCTCTCCTTTTTATCCTACCAGTAATTTGATAGAGCGTTTCTAAAGTCTGTAAAATGTAGTAATACTGATAATCTGACTCTCCAGGATGTCAGGAGGACCAGTCTTTTCACGGAATTTGATTCTCATTATCACCCATTTTAAGGGTCTTTTGTGCTTTGTCACGGATGAAAGAAAGCATTGGGAAAATGAGAAACAGGCTATGAAACAGGAAAAATGGGTGCAGTGCTCTGTTTGGGACTGTAATGTGGATCCTCGTCATCTCCATTGTCCTGCCTTTGCACATCATCTGCCCCATTTGAAACGGGTAGAAAATGAGGATTCAGTCACTTTCCCCACCATGGGAGTTCATGCTGCCTCTCTGCTGCAACCATCCTCAGTGAGGGAGCTGCATTGGTTTCCTTTACTGGAAGTCAAACAGAACTTACTTTCCCTGTACTTTGTCTGGCAGAACTGCTGTGTCTGAGAGCTTTATACAGGAAAGTCTCAGGTTGTCTTGGGAATGGCTGAGTAACCAGAAGCCAGTTGATATTGGTGCTTAAACATTGTGAACTCCCCTTCATCCCAAGCATATATTTCTTTCATTAATTACTCAAAACATGTCTCCTATTTCACATTTCCAACAAATCAGCGGTCTGTAAAGAATTTTTGGAAGAATAAATGGCTAATACAGGGTTTATTTGACTGAAAACTGTCATCAACATGTGAGCTAGGCATGTCAGTCTATCATCAGTGGTATTTAGAGCTCTTCCCTCCTGAACTAGGCTTCAGAAATAAAATAGGTGAATCATTCTTCAGGAGGGCATGACTTCTTTCCTTTGCCTGTAAAAGGAGCCTGTGGTCAATAGCACAGTTGCAGAAGTCTGAGTTAGAGGTAAGAGGAAGGTTAGGGAAAGGCAGTAAATCATAAGTAAAAGTGGATGAAATAGCAAATAAATTGCTTAACATCCAAGAATTTGCATTTCAGGGTAGTTCACTGGGGTTTTTTACATTTTTTAAACCTAATTCATTGCACACACGTGCCAGCTGTGTTACCCTAATGGTAACTGTGTGCCCCGCAGCAGGTAATCCAAGGTCAAGTCTACGCTGAGTGCTTTGCTGCTGTTGCGTGCTTGCTGAGCCACACCAGCTAAGAGAATTAATCTTCTGTCACAAAATGTGCACTTTGACCATAGTAGCTTTTTTTAGCTCCTTTGGTAGAACACAACCCATGGTAAATCTGTAGCTGATACAACCAGTTGCCTCGGAGGCTTCTGCTAGCACAGCTACGCTTCATCACTTTCCTGACTGACTGCTGTAGCACTTAAAAGATTTTCATGTTGGAGTTGGTAGTTCAGGTTGGACCACTACAACTTAATGGATGCTTTGTGTCCCGTTTCCTTTGATATGGTGGCATTGCACACAGCAGCTCATAACACCGTGAGACCCAGTTCTGCCCAGTGAGAAGCTGTGGGGTAGCTATGAGAGAGGCTACCCATTCCCTTATTTCAGTCATTTAGAAAGTTCACTGGAAGCATACCTGTCAATAGCCAACAGCTTATCAGCGTGTGAAAGGGTGGAAAGCTGCGAAAGTGGGAAGCACAAAGAAAGGCGACGCAGCTGTTTGACCATGTGTTTGATTGCCTGCCAAAAGTATCCGTCATCCTGGGATCGCTGTGAACACTCCCCACAATCTGTTACTTGGGGGCCAAAGCCAAGAGTTCTTACAGTGTCGTGGGGGTTTTTTTTGTTTGTTTTTTTTTTTTTTGGTTTTGTTTTTTGTATTTTTTCAGATCAACTTCTTTAAGAAAGGAGCAGAGATGTTTTCCAAAAGAATGGACAGCTTTTTGTCATCTGTTTCAGATATGGTTCAAAGGTAATCTGGTACTTTTGTTTACTTTTGTCTTCCACTGGATTCTGAGCAGTAGTTCTCTAACCTTCAGCACGTTAACAGAGGGTGCCTCTGTTTCTTTCTCATGAGATTCCTTCCATTCTTCCACTGTATTGTTGGGCATATTTTGTTACAGCAGTGGGTAGAAAGAAGATACATTTGTACCTGGAAAGGAAAATGCTGTCAGTACACTACAGAGAGTACTGTTACTGTATAGCCAGGAACTATATAAAGTGTTCACATGCTTTTTTACATTCCTGTGTCTCTTCATAAATACAAAAATATGCAGCTACAAGTGGGTTAACAGAGTTAATATAATAGACCTAGAGTGCTTTCTGAATTAGAGGTATTTATACTTACTGGATCCTCTATCATAGTACTGTAACAATAATCCATTAACCTCTCAAAGAAGGATTTAGGGCCTAGGGTGTGTTTGTAGCTACACAAGGCAAACAAAACTCCTCACCCTAGGGAACATATTCATTGCATCCCGTGTAGGCTGTATTAATGCACTGGGTCCAACCTGGTTTGTCCAAGTCCTAATTTCAATAAACTGCCCTGCTTTTGTACTCCTAATTTTGTGATAGTTTTTTCTTACACCTCCACTCCATTTCTACTTGTGGTGAAGATTGACATTTTCTTTACAACTAAGTCCCTGTAAATGTAAACTTTACATTTAAAATGTAATTATAATAGAGAGAACATTAATCATAGAATCATAGAATGTTAAGAGTTTGGAAGACCTTAAAAGAGCACCTAGTCTCAACTGAGTCCTTGACTTCATTGCTTCTTGCCTTTCATATCAAACTGTAGCTAAATCATCAGATATTCTGACTCAGGTGGCATTTTAAATAATGCATACTTGTTAATTTGAGAATTGTGTTATAAATAATCGCTCTGATTCTTTCACTAAATGATTCTTTACTTTCTGTTCTTTTGTAAATCTTGTTTGTTTATCTTTGCATGCTCATTTCTGGAATAAATCCCTCTACAGTCTACGCAGCATTTTTGCAGACTGGAGGACAGATTCTAAACTCCATTGAAATAGTGCCCTTTGTTTAGTAAATTTAGAGCGTCTTCCTTGCGTCTCACAGGCACAGTGAGGATCCTGCCATGGGATCCTCACCATACAATAAACCTGTGTTTCTGGAAGTCTGATGGATTTGAGTTCTGGATAATATACGGTAGTAAATGCAGCACAGCAAAAACAGGCTGCTCAGTTATTTTGCTGAGTCTGTTTTTTGTGGTTTAAGTCTGTCACACAGTAAAGCTTGACGGTACAACTCAAATGGAAGTAGTGCAGGAGTGTGACATCTTTGGAAAAACTGAAAGAGAATCTTAAAATTCTGAGTGGCACTGTGCAGCATAGCAATCACTGACACAGGACACGGTTCCATGACTTCAGATTACACAGCCATTGAAAACTGTGCTGCCCACTCCTCTCCTCCTTTAGTCCTGGGGATTACAAGGCTTCAGTGAGTTAGATCTGCTTGCTAATCAAGCTAAAAGCTTTCCATTGGTCAGATTTGCTCTCTTGAAACAAGAAGGTGATGCAACCCTTTGTGCAGCTACAGAATTTCAGTGGTAGTGTGGTCTTGCATCTATTTAAGCTCATTGTGAAACTGAGTGTTCATGTTTGAAAGCATTTTCATTTATACAGTGAATATTGCTAACAGTGTGAAAACGCAGGAGAGAGATCACTGACATATTTTCAGGAACCAGTTGGCCTAATTGCCACAGATGGATATAACTTCAGAATTGTCAGCTTTTCTCTCCTTTCTGCCTTGGAGATGGGAGAAACACATCTTAGGAAGAGGAATCTGGTCTCAGGAACCATGAAGATGCTGGGGAAGTTCTGTCAAAAGCATTTTGTGTTGCAACAAAAATAACTGATCAAAAGATTCATTGAAGTAGCACTTAGGTAAAAACTGACAGCATAGTTCCTTTTTATTAAAAAATGGAATTTAAATAATTCTTATTCTGACATTCAGTGACAGAGTTCAAAGGCACTGGCTTGCAAAATATGGTCTAATTTATTTCAGATCTGATGTTACTACTCAGCCTTTATAACTCACCCTCTCATGTGACTTGGCTGGTTGGCAAGGTGCACTCAGTTGGTCTCATTTTGGAAGTGATGTGGGAACTTCGGAAGTCGCAGCTTTCTAAAGATGTGGAAAAGCCTCAAATAAGCTAACATGAAACAGGCTAACACCGTGATAGAGTTGGCTCTTCTTCTGGCCAGTGAGACACTGCTAAGTGCTGACCTGAATGCAGCACTGCGTCTCTAGATTCCTTCAACAGTTACAGGATATCACCAGTTTCTACAGAAGACTGGGGAGGAGAGCAGGGGAAGAATCATACCTCCTTGGCTTGCCCTTTTCCAGTCTTCTTGTCACTGTCAGAGACAGGATAGTGAACTTACATGGATCTCTGATCTTGCTGTGTACACCTTGTGTTTTGTGCCCATGTTCTTCAGAAGGTTTAAACACTTGGGCAGGAAATAGGGAGAAAAATACTTATGGCATAGCTGCAGGTGTTAATGACTTTCTAAGGTATGCAATGGCAAGTGTCCTTATGTTCTCGCCCATGAGTTTTACCAATATGTAATCCTAGCCCGGATACAGTTAATAACTCCTCAAGTTTGGAAAAGTTAAGAAAGAAATAAAATATTTGCTAGTGTTGTTTTTCTGACAGTCAAAGAACAGGTGCTGCAGTATGAACCTCAAGAGGTTATCTAGTCCAGTCTCCTGCTGAGAGCAGAGTCAGCTAGAGCAGAGTGATCAGAACTGTGTCCAGTCAGGTTTTGAGCATCCATCTCTGACTCTCTCTCACACATGGCACACACAGTATCTGGTGACAGCTTGTCCATTGCCTCTGATCTTGTCACTGCACACCTTCAAGAAGGGTCTAGCTCCATCTGCTGCATACCCTCCCATCAGGTAGTTAAGCTGGCTGTAAGATATCCACCCCTTAGTCTTTATGTCGTGAGGCTGAAAAGCAGTTCTCACAGGTGCTTCTCATGCCACATGTTCTGGTCCCTTAGCTGTCTTGGTTGCTCTTCACTTGACTTTGGTTCTGTCTTTCCCGTGCTGGGGCACCAGAACTAAACACGGTACTCCTGTTAGAGTCTCACAAGTGCTGAACAGATGGAACTAATTATTTCCTCTGACCCAGTGGCTATACTTTTATCTTTGCACTACTCTCCAAGCTAATCTCAACTGGTATTTTTGCTCATTTTGTCTTCCAGGTTTTAGCTGTATCCTGGTATAAAATGAACTAATGATGGCTTTGGGTTTCTTCTTATGTTGTTTTTTTTTTTTTTTTTTTCAGCATACAGGGAGAGCTGGATGCAGAAGCTGAAAAAATGAGGGTATCCCAGCAGGACTTAATTGCACTTAATGAATCTGTGTACACCCCAGATTCTGATGTAACTTCACCTGCTATCAATAGAAATCTCATCCAGAAGGCTGGCTACCTTAATCTTAGAAAGTAAGAACATTGTTGCTATTCCTCATTAGTTTAGTTGCTGACCTGTTGCTACATTTTTTTTTTTTTAAGGTCATAAAGACTTCTCAGGCAATGATTATTGAGGCTGCTGAATCACAGTGGAAGCTCTACTTTTCAGCCCCTCAGTATCTCTTGTCATCTTTGGAAATGCGTTTTAGAATCTTAAACCAAATTAAAGGCATTTGAGACTATTTTCCTGAAAACAGAAGTTTGCTTCTGGTTGAATTCGCCTACAGGAATAATTTCCAGCATTAAAGTGTTTAAAAATTAGAAACTGATGGGGCTGGATGCAGATTGTTCCCAGATCTTAGGGCTAAAGAAAACATAGTGTGTACAAAAATAAACAAGCTACTTTATGTTATTAATACATGTTTTTATAAATGACCTCTTTTACATAAACAAAAGCTTTATGAACAATGCAAGTGCATAACTTGGAATGTTACCACACATGGATTACCTCTGCAGATTTTCCAAATAAAATCTTCCATCAACTTCTGCAAGAATTATGTATATTGGTGGCATACAGTAACCTGTTTATGTGATTGATTAAATATCAGTTTGTTTCTGTTTGACTAGTAATTTTTTCTTTGCAAGTGGACATGTATTAATTTCTCGTAGTATTCTAAGAGCTGGATTACAGTATAATAGGACTCCATAGCCAGGGAGGAGATGGTCTCTGAGATACTATTTGCAGAAGATTCTTTTTTAAATTATGATTCTCTGTGCTGAAATTGCTCATGCTGCTCTTCAGCTTGAAAATATCCTTTTTTTTTTTTTTAATGCAGCTTCACAGAATCATTAGGTTGGAAAAGACCTTTACGATCACAGAGTCCAACCTTTGGCCAATCACCACCTTGCCAACTAAATAGCTTAATAGTACTTTATGTCAGTTGATACTCTTTTATTCCTTAACGAGAAGATACTGTTTTTAACTTGGATGTTTGTGATTAATTTAATTCTTCAGCTGTCGTTAAGGATTAGTCTTTGCTAGGAACAGGTGCTGCTTTTTCTTCTTAACTGAGATCCATCATTAAAAAAAAATGCCAGGGTGAACATAAAGTTCTGATTAGCATCAAGATACGTTTGCAGTTTCATACATGTTTGGAGTTATTTCTAAATAGTAATGAGTCTTTATCACTGCATCTTCTCTTCAGTAAAACAGGTCTGGTGACTACAACTTGGGAAAGATTGTATTTCTTCACTCAAGGTGGCAACTTGATGTGTCAGCCAAGGGGAGCAGTAGCTGGAGGACTGATTCAGGACTTGGACAACTGCTCTGTTATGGCTGTAGACTGCGAAGACAGAAGATACTGCTTTCAGATCACTACTCCTACAGGAAAAGTGTATGAGACAGGTTTTATTTGAGGACAGCCAGTCACACCTACCCCTTCAGATGCTCTTTTATGTAAAACACGCTTGCTGTAGTAGTAAGCTTTTCTGGGTTTCCAGAAGGGTGTTTCCAAATTAAAAGCATGTTCCTTCCAATCCTCGCCCACAACTGCCTGAACAGCACATGTGTTATCTTTTAGTTGCAGCTTATTCGTGATTTTTGTTCCTTTGATGGAAATAGATATAAAGCTTGGTGATGTTATTATAAGCCCTGGAGTCCACTCTTAACACTTACACACTATGCTTATATTCCAGGGGTATAACCCTTCAAGCAGAAAGCAAGAAAGAATATGAGGAGGTAAAAATATTTTCCTAATGTTGTTACTCTTGTATACAAGTGAGCTTGAAGAGTTCAGTTTCATTTTTTCCTTCCAGTGGATATGTGCTATCAACAACATCTCCAGGCAGATTTATCTCACGGACAATCCAGAGGTACGAGCTTGTTTCGGTCTTTTCAGTCCGTTCCTTCCAACTTGCCTTCCCATTATTCTTTACATGGTAATGTAAAGTACGTGTGTAAAAAGAGCTGTTCTGTCATGTTTTCATAGGCAGCTGCAATCAAGCTGAATCAGACAGCCCTGCAAGCAGTGACTCCCATTACCAGCCTGGGGAAAAAACATGAAGTTCCCCACCCCAGGTATCCCTCTCCCTTCCACGTGTGCGATTTTAATAAGCCTGGGCCCAAGTGGTCTTAAGACATCAGGATTGTCACTGACACCTGTAGACACAAGTCCAGGTCTCTGCTGGTAACACAGCTGTGAATATGGACACTGTAGGGCAGGGACACAGGTGGCAACCTGTTGCTGAAAGTGAGCCCACACTCAGAGTTGATCTGCATTCAGGTTTCATATATCAGCACTTAATTTTTACCTAAATAATGTTATGTCTAAAAACCCCAACCAACCAATCAGAGATGAATTATTTGTTAGAGTCCTCGGTAACAAATCAACAGGAAAAGATCTTATTTGTGCGTTTGTATAGTGGTTCAGTCCTGCTTTGGAATTTTGAATAATCTTGTCTCCCTTCCAGAGCAAAGGTAGGGTGTCACTGATTGAAACATATTTTCTTTTCCATTTTCACTTTAGCCAGAATGTAAAGAATATGGAAAATGATAAAATAATTCCCAGTGAATCAGGTGACATTCAGGACTCCACACAACTCATTGCTCCTGGAACACCAATCCAATTTGATATCGTGTTGCCTGCCATGGAATTCCTGGACCAGAATAGAGGTGGCAGGTATGGCCGAGACAGTGATCAAGCAAGCACTTTAACAGTGTGATTTTTAGGGGAGAAGATGAGGTATTGCAGCATGTGTTTGTGGTGACCAGAATCTGTAAATAAAGTTTTAATTCTTATTTCATAGGCGTGCAAACCCGTTTGGGGAATCTGAAGACGGCAGCAAAGATGAGGAGGAAGGTCAGTACTGTTTTCTCCCCGATAAAATTAGTCAGGATTTTAGACTGTCAGCTACCCAGTGTCTTGTAAGGAAAACACCTGACACCATGGAGCAGCGGTAACAGATCCATAGTACAGCTAAAGTGGTTACCTTTCAGAAGCCAGTCTTTTAAACAGTGCTACCTGGGAAAACAAACACCTTTTTTCAGTCCAGGCTGTATTCCAGATCAGGTTTATTTTAAAGGCAAAAAGATTTTGTTTGCTTTTCTTTTGTTTTCCATTCTTTTTTTTTTTTTAAAGTAGCTTTTGACTTCTTTAGAAAAGGGGTTGATGGTACTCTGTTATAATTCTGTTCAAGTATGAGGCTGCTTTGTAGTCATTCCTTACCAATGTGCACTTTGAGATCCACAGTGTAAATCTCCCAGAGGCCCAGCATAAAGCTCCTCCCAGTGATGTGCCAGTGAAGGACAACAGTCCTGACGTTCTCTGAGCACACGTAGGGCTTGGCCCTGGCTGTTCTCATCTTTGTGCCAGTCACAAGCGCTGTCTGGAACCCAAACCCCCCTCAGAACCTACTGATGTGAGCCCTCCCCCTGCACGAGCTGTCCCACTGGGAGTTAGGTGGCTTGCAAGGTGCAGACAGAGCTGTCGTGGCCTTTGAGCAGCCACGTTCGGCAGGACCTGCTTTCCCTTGCTCACCACCAGCCGTAAAGGGAGCCTGAGCAAACGATGGCTTTGCTGCATGATGGATGCTTGTCAGTCAGTCTGACGGTGATCAAGTCAAGGAGCAAGGAAGGCTTTAACGGGAACCTCACTGGACGCAGCTGCATGGAAGGTCAGAAGGACAGATGAAAGTAAAGAATGTACAAGGCTTAAAGTTTAAGAGATAATTTGACAGAAGCCAAGGCTTGTGCACAGTCATAAATTTATCATGGTTTATTTGCACAGTTTACGTGCACCTGATAGCAAAAGAGGCAAAGGGCATTTTACTAGGTAATCAAATAAATAAAAGGGGAACAGTTACACTTTTAAGGCTCCCAAGTGACTGCAGTCATTTCCTTCCCCACCTCCACACTGCTGCCTGTTCACGCACTGTTTAAAACTGGGTCAGGGCACTGTGTGGCTCATGGCAGGAAGCCACCACTTGCAACAGTCACCAACCACAGGCTTTCTGTTGAATTTCCAGAATGAATAAAGTAATTCCCTAACTTGAGTTACTGGGAAATTGAAGTAGCACAGTGAAGGAAGTCATGCCTTTTGTCTTCCAGATTCGCTCCTGCAGCAGATGTTTGTAGTTCGTTTTTTAGGATCTATGGCTGTTCAGTCAGATGGCACGTGTGAGGTGATTTATGAAGCTATGAGACAAGTGTTGGCTGCTCGTGCCATCCACAACATATTCCGTATGACTGAATCCCATCTCATGGTCACTAGCAAGAACTTGAGGTACTGTAAAACCTTTAACTTGCCAACATTGTGTTTTCTTCATACAACTTGTAATTAATAAAGTATTTTTGGTTTTGTTTTTCCAAGAAATACAGTTTGAGGAAGCAAGATTCCCAGAGTCACTTTATTTAGAAAAAAATGTATCTTTTCTTATGCTGTAGGATCTAGAAATCATCCTCCTGACTAAGTTGTAAGAACATCCTACCAAATTCTAGGGGATACCATGGGGCTATATGGTTACACTCCCTTTAGCTGGGGTGTGTTTATGTCCCTCTGCATTATGTGTTAGCCCATGCACTCAGGATCCTTTCTGCGTGATTCAGAAAGGTGCTCTGACTTGTGCATGTCAGGCAGCTGAGAGTCTAGAGTTGAACCTTGCCAATCACAGGTAAAGCATCTGATTCTGTTTCCTCACCTGTAAAACTGCTGTAGTGATTGCCCTTCCATCATAAAGCTCCTTAAAATTACCAAGAATCACTCTAAAATAATTTTCTTTTTTCTTTCCCCCCCGCATGTAATTGTAGGTTAATAGATCCTCAAACCCAAGTTACACGAGCAAGTGTAAGTACATTTTCTTTCTGAATCCAGTTTTCCACTGACTACTCACTCGGTCACATGCACTTGACCAAGCAGACTGTATGCTGGCTAAAACAAGTAATTTCACTTTTCCAGTTTGAACTCCCCACTGTGACACAGTTTGCTGCCCACCAGGAGAACAGGCGACTGATTGGCTTTGTGGTCCACCTCACTGAGACTCTGGGAGAAGAATCCCTGAGCGCGTATGTTTTCGAGAGCAACACAGAAGGGGAAAAGGTTTGCGTAACTTTTAATAGAATACTTTATTTAGAAAACAGGTCTTTGGCTTCTTGGCTTACACATCCTGGAAACAGTGCTACAGAAGCAAGAGCAGCTCAATTTCTTGCCAAGAAAACATGTTAACATGCAAGGCTTTGATGGCTTTTGTCTAAAAAGGACCAAATTTACTGAGAATGCAGCAGCAGGTACAAGAAGGAAGAAAGGATGGGATTGCTAATACCAGAATTAAGAGAGAGGGGGAATTGTCTAGCACCAGCACTAACAAAAAGGAGTGTCAGCTATGTTGAGACACATACATGTGTGAAACGTTCAAAGACAAGGCAGCCATGCTGTGCTAACACCACGGGGTGTTTGCTGCATGCCATAACAACAGAAATAAGGAATGGGGTGGAGAATTCTTGTCTTAACAAACAGTAACAGCCTTACATGCACTCGCCCGGGTTTCGAAATGATGTTTGGTGAATAAACTAATTGAGTAGAAGTACCAAGATTTACCAGCTGCAGTGAGCTCTGAAGCTGAACCTCAAATAGTTTTATTTTTCTGTAGTTAGCATGGCAGATTGGTATTCACCTCTGCTTTTAGGCCTGGATTTAAGACTACGTCCTAATTAAGGAACAAAAAACCAAACCAAAATTAAACTATATGTTACATGTATTTCTTCTTTTTAGATTTGCTATGCCATTAGCTTGGGAAAAGAAATCATTGAGGCACAGAAGGTAAGTTTGTTTCATTCCCCATGTCTGTGTGGTGATACATCATGGTCTTTGTGGGTGCACTGCCCAGGTACTTCTGGCATGCATAAGAAAAAAGAACTTCTGCTTCTCCTAATGACAAAGTTCGCAGACATTACTTGACACAGCACAAATAAACTCAGGTTTGATTTCTCAGTAGCATGACTTGAGATAAAATGTGCCACCCCAAATCAAATTCAGAACTTTACAAATCCAGTTGTTCATGTTTGAAAGGAAGGTGTTAGCAAAGTTTTCAAAAAAACCAAAGTCTTTGGGTTGAAGTGTAAAATCACACACATTGTTGTTTCACCCCTGAGGGATGAAAAATCAAAGTGTTTTTCCACTTAAAATGAATGGCAAAGTTACCCTGTCCCTTGTAGTTACAGTTTATCTATACAGATGTGACATTAATGCTGTAATATTTGCTGTATATTTTTGCTGCTAAAATTTCAGAACAAGATGGGAGAATGAGCTTGTAGTCACAGGCAATAAGTATTGCTATAAAAAATATTTAGACAGTTATTTTTCTCCTTGCTTTTCAGTAACTAAAGAGCAGCAAAATAAAGGCTCAAAATTAATTTTTTTTTCTTATATACCCAAGACGTATCTTTACTTAAGCAAAAGGTGTTATTTATGTTTCAAATCTTTAGAATAAATGTTGTTAAAAAAAAACCAAAAAAACCCAAGAAAAAGTTGCAAAACCTTAGCAAGAAGTACTGGAAGTACTGGGAAGCTTGTATGCTCCTCAAATGCTGCTGCAGCCTGCTGACCTCTCTCCTTTTTCTTCAGGACCCAGAAGCATTAGCTCAGCTAATGAAGTCTGTGCCATTAACAAATGATGGGAAGTTCATGCTTCTGAATGATCTGTCAGAAGAGGATGGCACCATGCATGAAGGAGGGGAGGAATCAGAGGCATGAAAAGCTCCTGTCCCTTCCTGCAGCCTGTGTGGGAGCAGCAAAGGCAGGGAGTCATTTTGCAAGGATCTCTGGTTTTCAGTCACCTGCGCGCACCCAAGGCTGGCTTCTCTTTTCCTGCTGGAGAGCACACGGCGTCTTTGCAGCGGAGTTCCCTCTGGATTTCCAGTGGAACGACAGCAGGACTTGGCCTTCCAGGCATTTTGCATTTGTGAATGTGTAGGGGGTAGCTGTGTCTGGGAAGCTGACAATCTTCAGGAACGTTTCAGCACAAGCCCCTTGCTGCTGGTAGGAAAGGGCAGCTGTCAGCCACCGAGGGGTAATGGCATTTCTTCACACACACACAGAGCAGCCCCCAGTTCCACTGAAATTCGTGTGAGCTGTCAGCTCCTTTAACAAGAATCAGGCCTCAACTTTCCTACCATAGTCAATTTTCATAGTTTGCATGATAATGTGCATCTGAATGAAGGTTAAAAATGCACTATCTACTTTATTTCAGATGAAGTTATTTTTAGTCTAGTTGAAGTGTAACAAGATTTTGTGTTAGCCTATTTACAAAACAATTTGTTAAACACTAAAATTTTCCTATTAATATAATCTATTTTTATATTGCATCTAGAATAAGCTTCCAAAACAAATCTAAGTGCCTACTCTTACCTTCATGGGGACCACGCTCACGTTCTGCAGTTAAGTAACGGACGTTATGTACCTCCTTGATTTATTACTCTAAATACCACTGACATGCAAACCTCAGAAGTAGTCAAGCAATGTGGCATGTTAGTTGTGTGCAGTTTTTCTGTTGTTAGGTTTCTTAAACGTTAAGTCGCCAGAGATGGCAACGGTAGGACAAATAAGTACTTGTATAGTAAGAATTCTTTGTATTTTTAACATTGTGGTGACATGCAACAGCTGAGTCTACCAGCAATCTTTGGTTTTAAGAAACTGAGCAATAAAATGTTAGAAAAGTCTACAATGCATTGACAAGTCTCATAGTACCTTCCTGTGATTAGATTCTACTAGAGACATTTGGCTAATAAGTTTACATTTTTTTCCCTCCTGAAAACATGAGCAACTGTACTTTGCAAGAACAAACAAAAATAAACAAAATAAGCAGCTTTTATTGGGGTGAGGGGTGTAATTTGGAGCATAGTTTGTATTAATCAAGATGAGGTATCTAGAGGAAATGGCTGAAATTCCTCAAACTTAGTTTAAGTCTTCTCAGTCATTTACTAGGAGAGTACATTTTCTGTAAGCAGAATCTGTGTAACAGTATCCAAAAGATCCCAGTTTCGAAGTGTTTGATGTGGAATAAATTTAACTTAACTGGTTACTGAATGTTTAAAAGAACCCTGGAAGAAAGCTGTTCGTAACTGACACAAAAACTTCTTTATAAATAAAAGTTGAAGCTATCTTACTAAAAGCATTAACACCTGTTGACCTGGCATTACTCAAGACACTAAGAATGAGGTTCTCAAAATTGCATTTATTAACACAGTTTTATGTACATAATGTTCTCTACTCACAAACCAAGGAGACTTAAGTAACAAAATACCCTTTTGTACAATGAGTTAGGAAACATTGAGTAAGTATTACATTTGGTCCTTTGTACCTGAGAAGCTGAAAACAGCTGTTGGTGAGTATCTGATGAAACTTAAATTTACTTCTGGTTACAGACCGCATTAGGACCTCCAGAATCTACCCTTCAGCACCAGCAGTCTGACCAGCTGGGTGCTGCTGGGCTGTCTCTGGTCACCAGTCACTGCAAAGGCCTTGATCTCGGGGCTGGAAGGGAGTTGGGTGTCCGTGCTCAGCTCCCCCAACCACCATCCTGCGAGGGGGATGGGTAAGGCAGCCCGGGGCTCCTGGCACAAAGGGTACAGCACCGTGTGGGAAGGAGGGTGCCAGACCTCTGGCAGAGCAGCTGCTGCCACTTCCACATGCAGCAGCCTGGTCACACAAGACTGAACACACGAGGGCAGGGGTGGCAGCTGCCTGCTGGAGCCTGGCCTTCAGCCTGTTCCACCCATCCTGAAGGGGAAAAAACCTAGAGATGTTTTATGTGCCTGCAACACCTCATCATCCTCACATCAGCCTCGGGAATTTCAAGTGAGCATGTTTGGTTTAGTTTGGGGGATATTTTGTTTTAGCTCCATCGTCTCATCTCCACCTGACCAGTTAAGGGTTAGGGTTCCTGTAACTGGAACAGGAGGGCAAAAGCAATGAGAGGAGTAGTAGCACCACAGCATGAATTTTGCACCTTTCCCATATCCTTGTGGGGGGAATAAAGGGCATAATGCGATTCAGTGTCACATGTGACATAGTGGGGGGTGTGACATCCAAACCCGGGACCCACCTTGTATTCCACACGAGGAAAGTCAGTCTGCATATATGTGCTGCTACATGACAAAAAGAAAGAAGGAAATACAAACTACAGTCCTGTCTTAGCAAGAATAGCTCTATTATCACTGTACATATTTGTGTATGTATATATTTTTGCCACATAGAGTATACATTCAGGTCTCCCAGATGGAACAAGCTCTTATAAAAATGGGCTGTCTTTCCTCTACAATTTCCATCACCAGAACCAAATTGATCTGTGGACCACCATACATTAACACAAAGCTCAGTTCACCTTCTGTTCCACAGTCTGACAGTGTTTCCAGAAAAAAAAAAAAAAAAAAATACAAGTGCAGATTTGAGTGTGGGTCTTGTCTCGACTGTACCCAGCTACCTAGCAAGGCCATCCTGGGGGAAATGAACACCACCTGTATGTGATTCTGCCGCTGCTGAGGAAGAAGGAAAGGTAGTGTTTGGCCATTCCACTCCAAGAGCTTCAGATGAGAGAAGAATATGGAAGTATGTGCAGCAGTATGGAAAAGAGCAGCGAGAATGCTGATCTCGGCAGCGCGACTGAGTGTTCAGTGCGGGCACAGTTTGGTCAAAAAAGAAAATGTACACAAATAAAAAAAACTGTATAAAAGTAAAAAAAAAAAAGCAAAAATATAAATCAAGTAATGCAGCATTCTTTAGGGCAGTTATAATGAATTAAAAATAAAAACTTTAATGAGCCCAGCTGATTTTAACAGTCCATGAAGCTTCTCTGTCATGTTTTCAGAACCAACAAATGGAACTTTCAGATCAGTCTGGTCTTTCCAGTTGGGACAAAACATTCATCCTTGCTGTCTGAATGTTGAAGTGACTGGCAGGAAAGGGTGAATCAGAAGTACATCAGGAATTGTTTTAACCAGTGACCCAAGACTGGGTGGAACAATTTGAGCCATTAAAACAAGTATTAAAGCAAATATGGTCTAAAAACACAGTTTATAGTGCCACCCCCCCCCAAAGGTAATTCTCAATTGGACTGCCTAGAGTAGGTTATTCTAGTTAGTAAGACCCAGAATTGGTTTATGTTCTGGGAGATTAAAACACGCCTGTATCTTTTAATGAAAATTGTGTTTTCTTTTAAGCTAAGTCTAGCTACTTAAGTTAGGAATCTGAGTAACTCTTGCACAATCTAGAACCTCTACTTGCAGGCATGAACAGATGTTTATACAGAGTTCTCACAGTGTTCAGCAGCTTCTGAGCCTGCAGTGCAATTATTGTTAATAAAGAGGCATGTAAGACTGTTTGAACAACACAGACAGTACAACAGGCCTACAAAGGCTGGAAATACAGAATTGAGGCTGAAACTTGCAATTAGGCACAACATATTCAGGAACTGTAAGATCACTTAATAGTTACAGACACCCATCACAGTGTCTGGTCATAAAAGGAAGAGCTGATTGTGGTTCTGTCTTGGCTCTGGATTTCCTTACTTCTGTGGATGCAAATCAGACCTCCGGTATGAAATGAGAAGTGATTTTTCATGTTAACTTTTCTGGTCTTCCCATTCTTTGATAAGGGGGTAAAAACAGCAGGAGAAAATAAATGCCTGACAGGATCCTAAGTTCCCACAGTACAAATACTACTGATAGTAATAATAAGGGGGTTTGGAACAAAACAGCAATGAGGACTTCTGTTTTGTGTAATAGATTTAACACACATTCACAGGATACACTGTTAAATCTACAGTGTAATCTGTGACTGCATTAAATGCAGCAGGACTGCACGATAACACATCTGAATTATTTTTTGGACCACAGATACACACAATATCTTAATTCAATTTTTCTTCTGGTTGAAGAGATGGACCAGTTCAAATCTTGGACAAAACAGCCTGTGAGTTGGTTGGTTGTTGTTTTGTGGTTTGTCTTTTTGTTGTTGTTATTTTTTTTGGTTTGTTTTTTTTTTTAATGCTATGTTAGAGATGCAAGAATGCATCTAGAAATTAGTAAGGGATTTTTTTATCTGCACATTTTAAAATAACTACCTCCAAGGGCAACATTTTATATAACTATTTTCAGTCTAATGAAAGTGCTGTAAATAATGTAAACCCCTGAAAAATAGGAGTTTCTACAAGGAATATAGACAAACACAGACCTAGCCTCACTGGATGCTAGTATACTACTGTACATTTTGTCTTGGGTTTAACAAAGCAAGTAAATCAACTCTAGAGCTTTTACCCCTACAGAGTGTTACTGATGATGACAAGAACACGAGTTACTTGAGTAAGTAATCACCACTCGTACCAGCCACGTCATTTCACAACATGCTCTGCAGGCGTAGAGTTGGAAAGATCTCCGTTGCTTGCTTTACCAGACTCTTCTACAAAAATAAAAAAGACATGGATCATGTTTTACATTTTATTCAAAGCAATAAAAAACAAACTTTAGCATATATATATTATGCTGATGTCATAACAACCCTTGATGCAGTATTCCATAGTCAGCATATGCAAAGTGACCCTTCAGCACAAAGGGTCCTGGCCCTATGAAGAAATCTGTATTTGGGGTGAAAGGTTCTTCAGTCAGCAGTACTTGTCTACGAGTTTCACGTACTTCCTCACACATTTTGCAGAGTCCAAGTCCAAATGTCACAGTAGAAGGCAAAGATATTACAGCGTTCAAAACTTTCCACCCTGGTATGCATTTCAAGCTTTTCTCACCACAAAACACATTTCTTGGGGAACTGACTGGGTATCACAACAGTGAATATTCATCCTAAAATATAAGTAAGTAACTGATGTTCTACAGAATGCTCTCCTACAGACACCAGAGCAGCATGTCTATTCTTACCACAATGCTTGGAGTTGTTTGGCTTTTTTTTTTTTTTTTTTGGAGTTGAATGATTATTTGAGCAACTTCACTGAATATGATCAAATATAAATTCATGCTAAAAGATTTCTTTCTTTACAAACTGTTTTCCTAACGCAGAAGAAAACTGGTCTTTTCCTCCACTGACTGTAATCACACAGGTCACTTGTGCTGTTGTCAAAACTACAGTGGAAAATTATCTACCAATTCAATTTTTAATACACTGCTATCTGAGTTTCTAAGTAACTTATAATTGAACAGCATTTCTGCATCCTCATCCTTAGGAGCACTGATTTCTTTGGAAAGAATTTTCCCATACCCAAGAGAATCTTTCAGAATTCATGAGGGAAAATATATAAGCAAGAATAATAAACGCAAAAGACCCACGGTACCTAATCATGAGACCATAACACAAATTAGGATCTTACCCTTTGAATATATAATTCAATGGGAGACCAAACATATGATAAACATTTGAATACATACAGTAACGGCACCATCTGCCTCTGTAAGCTGAAAAACAGCTGGTAAACAACAGGTGAAAAACACCACTTTATGTCACACCAGCTAAGGTTGTACAGTAAAAGCTGTCACTGTCAACACTGGTAACTGAGGGGGTAAATATGATGCTGAAGTTCCTGAATTTCATATTATCGCAAGTATATTCTCCCTGTCCCAGACTTTTTGGGGTTTACTGGTTTTTTTGTGGTGTTGCTTTTTTCCCCACACCCCAGGAGCCCAAAGAAGGCCTCGACTTCTCTATCACCCTTGACCCCACAAATCCCCTTCTGAAATACTGAATCAACCCATCAGCAAGAAAGCAGCTATGGAAAAAAGGAAAAAAAAAGCACCCTCCCTACTGAGTCCTACACTCTCATGAGCCAAAATGTTCTATGTGTAGTGTCCACTCACCCTCTTTTTCTTTCTTTTCCTGGCTTTCTTCTGCTGCAGTTTTATCTGCTCTGAAAAAAATTCTTGCACTACTTAGTGAGAAATAAAGGAGTTCAAATTCCTAAGAGGAAAAAAAAAAAAGATAAAGAAGAGGAGCATCAGCATATCACAAGAATGAATGTGCAGACAGATACCAATGCTATTTTTCAGGAGCATTTTAGGCAACCAGATTTCAGTATCTAAATCTCTTAAACGCTCCTGGAAAAAAATTAATTTCTCCATTCATACCCTACTCACATGCATTTTACAAAGCAAATGTCACCCTTTCCTTGAAAAGGCAACTTAAGCAAAGCAGCATCACTGCAATAAATCTGGCACTAATCTACTGAGGCTGAAAATGAGTTTTGTAGCAGCAGTGAGAACTTGCAGCAACTTGCCCGTGGAAAATCAGGCAAGTCAGTAATTTAAACAACCACAACCTTAATCAGTTTTTGAACACGGTTCAGTGATGAGTTTTTTTTAACACAGAGGACCAAACACAGTGCACACTCCTGGGAATCATGAGACCATACAGGGCTTTATCTATTTCAACAAAGACAGACTGTAACCATGGGCTGTATAAATAGCCAACTACAGATTTGTCCCACTGCCTTCTCCAATCAAGAAAGAGAGAGAACCACATCACAGATGAAACCTGAGCTGCAATGCTTCAAAATTCAAATGGATCTTTCCTCCAGTTGACAGCTAATGCATCACTCAACTTGGCAGCTCAAAATGAACAGAGGCAACTCTGAGGGTTCACAGCATTATGTAAAATCTTTTTACACGAAATTTAACCAAAAGGTTATTCTCTCCTATTTAAGCATTTACAATTTAGCTGCATTAGATTTCAATCTCCACGGGACAAAGCATTCAAATCAACTAGGTCTTCCCACTCCACTCAAATATCACAAACACTGATGACATCCCCTTTGGATCCCACACCTCAAGTGTTTATATTTGTTATGCACTGTTGCTGCAGACAATGCTTTGGTTTTTGTTCTCTATGAGCTCTGTCAAGAAACAGATACCTGATTTGTGATGAATAAGTGCTGAAGTCAATAAAGAAAAGAACAGCGAACTAGGCCAATGCTGTACCTGTAAACAAACTTCCAGTCGCTTGTGAGTAAGGTTCATAGTTTGTAGTAGTTTTTCATCTTGATTAGTGGACTGCACGTTCTGTTGCTTAGCTACTGCTCTTATTTCCTTCACATACTTCTCTCTGACAGACTGGAACCAGTGCAGAGAATCAAATTCCTGGTATTGATCCAAAAGCTTCAGAATGTAAGCCACACCTAGTCATTAACAAACCATGTACCAAAGTCAACATGCAACTTGCAAAACGTTTTGTGAACATCTTTAACAGATCAGCCCAAGCTGATAATTCCCCCACAAATATAATTTAAATTGCAATTAATTTACAATTAAATCTATCAGATCAGGGGAAAAAAATGCAGTAAGGAACAAGCTTCAATTTTCTAACACCTCACAACTCCAAATACTTTCATTCCTTCTTATCTGGCTGAGATCCAAAAGTTTTGACATAAATTTGGAATCACCAATATATGATAAAACTGTCTGCTCCCATACACAGCTATTCCACGCTCAGGAGACTGAACACAACCATAACCCTCAAATCCACTGTGCTGAAGCAAAGACAAATAAAATTTAAATTATGGAATTTTTAAATTATGGGAACAGACATATAAACAAATCTTTTCTTGTGAATACCCATTATGTTGGTTTACCCAAAGGCTACGGAACGTGCTGCAACTTACCCATAGCAAATCCATCATCAGTGAAAGCTGCTCCACTTTTGTTCTTCTTATTCAATTTCTCCTTGCAACTGATTGAATGCTCTACAAAATTGACGGTCTGAAAGAGTGAAAAACTGTCTTGGAATCACAGAGAGACTCACAAATTTCACAAGGCATTCGCATACATGCAGCTACCTATGAATATGATTGCATGCCCAAAGCTGTGCTAATTGTGTGGCCCATCCCTAGGCATTTTTGTACTAAAACTTGTCCTTTTCCTAGAATTTTTTTTTTTGGAAGAAAGTAAGTTAAGCTTTGAAAACACTTGCATATGTGTAAGTAAAAAAACAAAGGCAGATCTTAACGTTCACTGCTCTTGTCAGATTCTATTATTTCATATTCTGATTACTGGAGGTAAACATATGAACAAGTAAAAGATAATTAAAATAGCCCAAGTTCCTGGAAAGCTTAAAAAAAATAGTCTTTCAAAGCTACCGCTGCTATTGCATTTTGTTTAGAAAACAGTAGAAATATTTCAATAGTCTTAAATTTACAATGATGTTGAACAATAGACCCAGTGATTGGTATGTGTTTGAATATGCAATAACTACTCTTGAGATATGGAAATGTGAGTAAATTAGCTTCCTGAAAACCTACGGCAGTTTCAAGTTTAACTACAATGAAATGCCTTTTTAAAACTAAAATGGATGGTATATTCCTGAAACCCTATTTATCACAAAAAAGTTCCTCAGAAGAAAAGGAAAAAGAACAAAAGTATTTGTCATGAGCCTTTACTTTTCCTCACTTCTATGACCATGACACACCTGTCCTCTCACAATCTTAAGTTTATGGCTCATTGACGTCACTGAATTAGTTTCCAAAATGGGATGTTACACATCAAATCTGTCTAGATTATTTTGGCCTTCGAATTGAACTGCTTGCAAATACTCAGAATGCTGGACTCAAGTGTGCATCACCTCCACTTAGTAGGTCTCTTTCTAAGCAAAGGTTATTAGCAAGAGCAGGTCCAACTGCAATGGAGAGGGCCCTAATTTTACTGCATTAGAACATGACACTAAAGATACCCAATGTGATGCAGAAAGAGCAGACACACGAAGAACATGGTTTTAAACTCACTTGGCTTCTCCAAATTTCACTCAAGGAGAAGTAGATTTTTTACTAGCACCGTTTGAGTGCTAGCACATGAATTGAGGTAAATAAAGAAAAACAAGGCTTTGGACAACTATCAACAAAACCACGTTCAAAACAATAACTCTAATCAGGGAAGAAAGTAGAATATGAAAGTCAACAGTCTAACACAAAATATTTAAACACAAACCTGACCTGATACATTTCTTTAAAGTAAGTCCTGGCACAATGCAAGTACTCACCAGTGGGGGAACAATTATGTAGAAATTCCGCAAATGCATATTCTTTGGACTCCGGAATTCCGGAGCAAACACATCCACAAGCATTTTGAAGTACTCTGTTCCTTCTGCAAAGTTTCGTGTGAGGTCACTGAGCACAGAATCCAACTGCCTGCAGAGGGTAAGCAATGTGTTACCTGGTTTCTGCCAGAAGTTCCTCTGCTTACTCACTTCTTGGGATAACAACACTCTCTTCACCCTTTGCTACACCCGCAATCCAGTATTTTGGAAAAGAGTACCCTTCCTCCACAGCCAGTTTGTATCATGTTTCTTGATTTAAATTCTCGAAGAAAGTTCTATGAATAGAATATTTGCATCTTTTCTACCTGAGGCCCCAAACATTCTAAAAGCAGAAGTCAGACACATGGTGAGGAAAGCTTATTAGCCTTCAACAAGGATTTCATCAGACACCTGACTGTAAGTCTGTCAGCTCCAGTGCCACTTCGCATTCTCAAAACAACTGCTTCTGTTTTCTCTGCTTCAAAGCAAGTGTTTTTGCATAAAGGTAGCTGAACTTTTAACACACACACAAAAACCACTAACACCTGCATTTATAAATACAAAATTAAAATTTTCTCATCCCATCCCTGCCCCAGACCTCAAAGGCATGATGTCAGTGTACCTTGCTGCTTTTTGTGTTTCTTCTGAGAGTCCTTCTTCTTTCACCAGCTCTTCAAAGTTAACAATATCTTCCAGATCAGGAACAAACCTGAAAACTTACTGTGTGTTAGGATTATGCTCAACTGTCTATGTTCACTGAAATATCTACCCACAATTTATAATTTAGTTAATTTAATCTCCTTGGCTTGAACGTCAAGTTATATCTGCCATACCATTTTCATGCAGGCACTATTAATCTCACTTCTAAACACATACACACCATTATTTATACTTCTGCTTTTACTGGGCTACCATCTCCTCTCTCTGTCTTTTGATGCCCTTAGTAACTAAGTTTACTATTATTTGCAAGAAAACTATTTCTTACTATGTAAAAGTCACTATGTTTTGATAATCTTCTATAAACACAGACAACATCTATACATAAAAAAGTAGACATAGTTTTTCCAAGTTCCTCAAGGCTTGTATTATTTTTCCTTAATATGCCCTTTAAGTGATTAACATCAGAAATTACTTAAAGACCAATGTCTCATGTGTACACTCTATTAACTTTTTTCCAGGGTTTTTCCATAGAATTTGTTTTATTTTTAGTGGTTCATGGCAATGATTTTACAGTTCTGAATTCCAGCACTGTCTGATAATTCCCCTTGAATGAAGGCATATAAATAGACCTTTTCAAAAGTTATTGGGGATGGATAAGAATCTAGGGAATACCAACAAGAATAGAGAGCAAAGGAATGAGGAGGAGTAAACAGAAAAATCAAATATTAGTGGAAGTACCTAATTGCACTACTACAGCAGTGAAGTCCACCAGATCTTATCATTCGTACATAACCCATAGCGTTGCCTTTAAAAACAAGAAAAAACAAAGAAGCAATTTGAAATTACTTAAATACACACACACACTCTTCATAGCTCCTGTAAGCTCTGAAATGTAAATTAATATAATACTTTAGCTGGGTACGGGGCCATTTTTTTAAGTACATGAACTTTACAGTATTATGTTTTTACTAGCAAATACACTTAATATGGATAAAAGTCAGTTCCATTACTATAAAGAGTTGAAAATGGAACAGGAATCTTTGCAAGCTCTAAGTATATTTTGGACTGAGACATGCAAATGTCATTACTATGTAATTAGATGAGAGCATTTATTTAACATGGGCTACAAGTGAACTACTTTCTATCTGACTGAAATCAAACCTAGGTTTAGCCTGAGCTAAAAGTTCAGTTACTAGGCAATGAAGATCTCTTCCACTTAATAACATTTATAATATCTTAGATATCATTTCATACCAATTTGACTTATGAGTTGCCTGAACTGGTCAAGATAGCTCTGGCCATCCGGGGTTATTCCAAGTTTTCTGATGCCACGGTTGAATTTATCTGCTCTTTCAAAGGGATACTAGAAAAATATTTCAGAATAATTTGTAAGAATAATTACTTATCATTAGGAAAAAAATTAATCATCATATCAATACCCCTCTGTTTGCAATACAGTCTGACTTCACATCGACAGCTTCGGTGTTTTTATAAATTATACACCTGTTTGTCTGTATTACTTGACAGAAGTCATCTGGCTAAGTCACTTCTGCAAGTGGAGAAGTGAAATAGAAGCTCAGGAGAGAACGAGAAAGTATTCCTAAAAGAAATAAGCACTTGATGTACAAAGAAGCCAGCAGTCCATTTTACTAAATACATTGTCTCCACATTTTTGAGAAATCAATTTTCTAGCAGGGAAAAATCAGACCCTCATCCCCAAATCCTGACATCCTGGAATGAGTACTACACATTCACATCATTTTAGATTCAATTTCAATAAGCTTATTATTCAAAACTGACAACTGTTAAGCACGTTTGGGATCAGAAATTCAGAACCTCCAATAAACTACTACTCCATCAAATCATCCTTTTCAGGTCACTGGGAGAATGATTTTATCCAGCCTCATGTTTACAGAGCAGACAGCATAAAACAAAGCCATCCTGAATACAGATATTTGCATTTTGCTAGGACAAAAGATGTCACTTTGTACGGAGATACACAAATAATAGGAGTGTTACGATTTGGTGCACCTTCAGTCACATGAAAGTAGCACTTCTTTCAGCCAAGTTACACTCAAGCCTTCAAAAACTACTATACCTTGTGATCATTTTGATCCTTGACTTCCCTGAAGAATCTGATGTCTTTGATAAGTCTGGATTTGATATGCTCATCATACATGAACTGACTAAAAATATAAAACTTTTTCCTCAAAAATTGGTAAGTGAAGTTTACCTAGAGGACAAAAAGGAAAAAAACAGTCAAATCAAGACAGTTAGCAAACTAACAAACACAACTAACAGCCTTTCTTCAGAAGATGCCTGTACTCGTACTAAGAGTTCTCAGCGCATTTTTTTGAATTTCACTGGTTTAAAAGAATAAAGAAAACCATTCTCCTGGAAAGCCTACTCTCTTTTGGGAATGGCAGAGAGATCAAGGGACAAGTTCACTATTTCAGTCGATGACATACCCTACACAGCCATTAGTTTGTGTGGAATATCCTCTAACTGTCATTTTGAGGTAATACAAACATTTCAAGTTGAAATGGGCAGACATGCTCAACTTCTTCACTCAAGTCAGAGAATCTGCATAACCTCCTGACACACCTTTTCCACTTCCTCAAAGTTTTTTAAAATATTTTCCCATAAGGCAGAAGTACATTTCTACCCTACATATCTCAATACTTCTCTATCTGCATAAATAAGTTTACTCACAATCAGAAGTGAATAAATCTACATAATCAGGAAATGTAAAAGCACTTATTTGAGAAAACGAAGTCCCTGCTCTCAGAAGAATAGTGCAAAAAAACATTAAAACCTTATTTTTCTAATAATTTCCACTTTGAAAGTAATGACTTCAGAGTGGGTTCAGTATTTCAGCAAGTTTTTGGGGTTTTTTTTGATAGGGTCAGAAGAACAAAACAAAAGAAAACAGCAAAGAGGTAAAAGTTAAGCAGCAGACTGGAAAGCACCAACCTGAAAATACCTTTGGCACTGTATGGAGATTATTGCATTATTACAACTAAATAATGACAAACTATTAGGAGATGAAGGATTTTGGAGGCTTCTGCGCACAACTAAAACAGTGCAAAAGATACTCACTGTTGTGTTCATGATTCCTGTTCCGTGAGTTCGAATTGAATTCGCAATGTGCCGGATATTGATGGTGTTCAAGTGTTTGTTATTACTTGTTCTTTCAATGAAGATCTGGGAGGCACAGAGGGAAAAAGAAAGTTAATTACTCAAAACTGGTGATAAAACTCAAACCTGGTGATAAAACTGCTGTGATAAATTACCAATCTAAGTAGCACATTTTCCGTTTCTGAAAGCAGCTGATCATTGGTGATTAGGGAAAGAACCAAAGAAATGCAGTATGCATAAACTTTATCTGGCAGGTTCTTCCAATTTTTACAGAGCTGTGACTCAACAATTCCAAGGCAGATGTTTCACTCAGACTCCCATATTTATTGAGACTATAGCCCACATTAAGAAGTCTAAACTCTTTTGGCACTTGTTTGTACTTTCGGCCCCACTATTAACCATGGCAATGAGTTCCACTACTGAATTACATGCTATGGGAAAAAGTACTTCCTTTTCTTTAAGGAATCTGCTCATTTTTGTAGTGGGCCTCTCATTCTCACATTGTGAGAAACCCCACAGGTTTGTTCCCTGTAGATGTTCTCCGTGTCATTCACTGCTTCATCTCTCCAACGACACGTTTTCAGACACCCGTTTTACAAGTTCAAAAATCCCATACTTAGTATGTATGTCCTCACAGGGCAGCCAATTATCCTTGCTGCCTTCTAGATTCACTGGAAAATTGACATGGAACGATCCTACCAGCACACCATATCCAAAATATGCTTACACAACATTCTCCAAGACCAAGCTACAGCAGCCCCAAAGACATTTTTCTAGAGCAGCAGTAGCCATTTTACAGCTTGTCACTATGTATATTCAGCCTAGGTTCTCCTTACGTGTATACTACTTTACCATTTCTCAACCCCTTCAAATTGGAGCCAAATGCCAGGAAAAGTATGGGATATACCTTACCTGATTATTCAGATTGTAGAGGTAGCGGGATACAAAAACATGAATATTTCTCATGATTTCCAAAACATCCAGACCCTGAAACAGTATTATTTATTGAGAATTACTATGATAAAATTTCTCAAGAACACATCTAACCACTAAGGTGCAGAAATATTATTTACTGTAGTTACTTGAAGGTGTTTTAGAAAGCAATGTTTTCCTTTGCAAAATTAAGAATCTCTTAATTTTTGTTCAGTGTCTGTAGGATAACGCTTAGAGGAGATAAAGCAACTTAGCACACATTTTAACATTTACACTCCTGCCTGTTTTTTTCCAGCTTCTCCTGAAAGTAAGGAATCCCTCCAGTCTATTCCCCAAGGCCCAATAAAAAAAAAATTTGTTTTTTCTCAGGTTCCAAAAAATGGAATCTTGCCTTAGAGATTTCTACAAATAGACAGATGTCTACAGAGACATAAACAACTGGCTACTTTTTTATATTATTTTCCCCAACCTGTCTCGAAGCTTGAAGTCTTCTATTTACAATATAAATTTTACAGTTGTTTTGCATGAAGGAGTCCCTTTATAATCAATGTGCACGGAGAGGATGCTATTTAATTTATACACCCTATTTCCAGTTGTGCCATGGATTTTATCAGGATTTTGCTGGGGTTGGAGGGTTATGGACTGTGGGCTGTCTTTGTTTTGAAGTAAAGCTTATATCAGAATGAATGTTCGAAACCAATGATGTGAAATTATTTAATTCTTTATAACAATGTGTTGGCCAAATATAGCCAATAGAAAGCCAAAACCGGAAACAGAAAATGAAAACAGCCCTTTTGTACCAAAAAGCAGCTAGAATTGTTAGTTCTGTGCCCTCCTTCAACTTACAAAGACACAGCCATCATGAACATTAGAAAAAAAAGGGGCTGTACTTCTTGAGCTTTCAGCAATGTGCTAATCCATACGAGGGAATGAAGCTAACTGCCAAATGTGTCCAAGTTACTAAAACTCTCGAAGGAAAAAGTCTTCAGAAATGTGCAATTTGTCAACCCTATAAAAGTGAATACATTCACCATTAACTTGATGACACTGTAACTTTATTCTGCAGGTAACCACATCTGGCAGTTTTGAGGAAGCTCTAAGTCACTCTCCTATTAATCTAAGCACAGGTGTCCCAAAGTCCTCAATGTCCAGCCTGTGAAACAGTTTCTCTTGATGATCACTAAGGCAAATCTGCTGAGAAGCAAGTAATAAACCTAGGAAAAGACACACCGTCCAAAAGTCATTCCAGACTGGTGACAGTTGTACTCCAGATGTGTTGCTTGTCAAATTGCCGACACGGAATTTTCAAGAAAACATTCTCTGACTTTGCATACTTGACTCATTTCCTTAAATCTTACGTTAAAAAAAATGAATGATACAAGTCCAATGTGAAATTAACTGATACCCATGTGATCTCCAAAAGTAGGTAAAGATCCTATCTCACAAGTCAACCGGAACCTAAAGGTCACTTTTTCCAAACAGTTCTTTATTCTTGGATACTTTAATATCAACAGCTCAGTCCTTTGAGCAGCTAGCTGGTATGCCAGTGGAACGGAACAGATTACACACTGTGGGCACTGTACCTGTTCCAGGGTCTGGCTGGGAAGATGTGCCTCAGTCATACTTAAACCATAGCGCTGCGTTGCCAGGTTTCTCATTTCACTGTAGGTGGCCCAGTCGTGAAGAGCTACGGTCGTTAAGTTGTAGAAGGTCTTGTCCAAATAGTGGGTTACGTACGCTGTAAACACATAGAAGGATGAACTAAAATAATACCGCCTATTTACTTAGGGAAGTGTGGAAAGAAGAGATATACTAAGCCAAAGTATAACAGAGACGAAAACAATAAAATGAAGAAAACGTGTAACTCCTCACCTTTTATGTCAATGAATCGATTGAAAAAACGTATGGGGTTCAGAAAGAAGAAGTGAGCCAGATCCTTCATACCAACTCTGAAGGGGTTTCTGTCATCCAGCTTTAGGTGCGTATGAACGGATAAGCGTAGGTCCTTTTCTATTTCTTTACACAATTTGTCCAGCAAGTGCTATTAAGGAAAGTTAGGAAAAACGCCCAAAACAAAACAAAAAACAAATCACAAAAAACAAAAACAACAACAAAAAGTCATGTTCAGTATCCACTTACAATGCTCTGTTAGCAGAATCCAAATTTCTCTCCACAGAAACGTGGACTGATTAAACTAGTGACAACAGCTTTGCTGTGGCAGAGCCACACAAGTCCAAGTGAACTAACACTTGGGAACCAGAAGGATATTTATTTCATGTGTTCTTGTTCTAGTACACTACAGTAAGAAAAAGCTACACAGCTCTGAAAAGGCAAAGGTTTAACTACCTAGTGCCATACCTTGCTTGACTAAAATTTCCGTGTAGGAGTTCAACGAAATTTAAATATTCTCACTTCTCATCTTAAGGGGAACTAGGCTGAGGGCTGTCTATTTAAATAGTAAGACCTAATTCAGTGAGGAAGAGTCTTGCAATAAGCAATTTGGCCTGACTGTCTGAAGAATATGTAATGTTTGGCCTTGAACTAGTCAAAAAAAACCAGTAGTTCAAAGATTAAAAACCAGGATTAAGGAAGACCAAATTTTCATTTTCTCTCTGTCAAACCTCCTTCATAATTCTAGATAATAATTCACTCAAGAGGCCTTCTACATTTGCAGACCCTTCACTGCTAAAAGCCATGCATACTAAGAACAGTAGCGCTTATTTTAGGCATTCATCCAAGCAAAAGCTAATCTGACAAAGTACTCCTCTGTCTGCATAGTCAAATCTCTAACTGAGGTTTTGCTAACTTACGTAATTTAGGGAGCATTATTTTCATGTTCCCAGCCAACAAAGATACCATTAACAACAGGTCTTAAATAACCAAAATTATGAGTCAAACTGAACACTTTTTTTATTAAAATACTTCATATCAATCTCAAAGTTCTCTGTGCTATTTTTATTGATCATATCAGGTTTGGTACAGCAGATGCCAGCCTGTAAAGATGTTCCACGCACAGTGGTGTCTTTAGTTTACAATCACAGTAAATTACCTCATTGAGCACTTCCATGATTTCTTTGTCATAGCATTCCAGAAGCACCTCGTAAGATTCCAGGTGTCTTGCATGCATCATAGCAGGTACACAGTCCCGCAGTGCACTAAACATATACTGAAAAAAAATACTATGCTTAACAGACATGTCACCAGCATCTCAAATTGCATTCAAAGCTAACAAAAATCAAAACCACTGGTCTTCCCATTTTTATTAAAAATGGACTTCATAAACCCTCCTAAAGTTTCCTGTCCTTAATTGTACATCTGAAGTATTTAGTTGCCATTGATTTGCTGACTGGAAGATCATAATTTTTAGCTATTTCACCAGAAATTATTTGCACTATACTCATTTCAGTACTGTAACTGACCATGGCATGTACAAATCTGGAACAGATGATTGATTTTTATCAGGATTATCATGCTAAAGCATAATTCACTTCTGCAGCAAATAGATAACATTTCAATGAGGGGAGGAGAGATGAGGGGTGGAAAAAGCTACAGGACAACTATCCCACACAGAATCACTGAACATGGTGATATGTGGTTTAGAAATACGTAACCACAACGAGGAACAAAGGCTTTTAGTGTTCAAGTCTGGCAAAGAGTGTTCATTTCAAATTAGAATGAATGAAGAGAGCAACAAAGAGACGGACAGACACACAGAGACCCAGAGTTAACAATAGTAGCCCAGGATTTTTAGAGCAATCTAACAGATATATTTAGAACAAAGATTGCTTTTATAACCTCCAGATTGAGATGAAATGTTTGCCTTGGTAGTAACCTGGCTTTTATTCTTTTTTTTTTTCCGAGCTCTTCCTTTAAGAGCTTCCGTCTAAGCTTTACTCTCTGTTCATGTGACTCTCTCCCACAACAGCTTAACAGGCTTGTTAAACTAACATTATTACTTACATGTAGTCTAGCAGAATCAACTGCATTCTCATACACATCATCTAAATAGATTGGAAAGACTGCTCGATGCCAGTATAAGAAACAACAGTCGCATTGTGCTCGAACTCTGGAATATAAGATAACTTATTTGACACAGAATTGGAAGAAACCATTCTTCTAATAGTGATACTTATTTTAGTGTGTTTAACTAAAGACTGCTTTTCATGTCAAGTTTTACACAGTTAATGTTCCAGACATGTTGTCCTTCAAAAGGAAGTTCTATATTAAAGAACTTTTTATTTCTTGTTTCCCACTAGGCTATATATAAATAAAACGTAACTGCTTCAAAAAGAGGTTCACTCAGTCTCACTCATCAAAATCCTAAATAACTATTTTCTTCTTACATGCAATTAGTAGCCTAGAGGTCAAATGTATCTTTTTGGTTTCTCCTGTAAGTCAAAGGAGAAACAGGCCTCTCCTGATACAACCTGTGTACACTTATGCCAGGAATTTAACTGATGAGTCATTCACTGAAGGTGTTTATCTCTCTCTCCATAAAATATGCGTGGAACTCAGATACCCACCTGGCTTTCAAATGGCCAATATTATGTAACTTGAGTGCCCACTGAAACTACAACAGCAGTGAAACATGGTGTCACATCTCCCAGACAGACCGGCACTAACTCATAAATTTTGGGTTTGAGTTAGGAGGAAGACGTTAGCTTATCATGAAGCCAAGTCATCCAAGGAAGTGACAGAACTTCTGAACAATGAGAGAAGCGAGCTACCTAATGGGCAACAGTTAGGTAAAATATGACTTGCCCAAAGACCAGAGCTTCAGGTTTAACTCTGAAACTTTTCCTGTCCATCCCTGGGTCTACAAAACATGCAAATATCACCCCCAGCATGCAGTGACCAGATTTTGCCATGTACACAGTGAAGGTCCAGCTCCCCCAGAGACACTACACTGCCTTCTATGTACTACATGTCACTGCTTACCGCTCTGTAAGTTCACTGATCAAGTCTAGTTTTTTCAGAACTAACTGGAGGGGAATGAGTTCTTCATCTTTAAAGGTTTTCTGTGGAAACAAAGCAGGAAAAAAAAGGCAAAATAAAAAATAAACACAAGATCACAAGATTATATTTCTTTATAAGACACTACAACAAACAAGTAAAGGGCTGGAACAACCATGGCACTTACCATCTGTGTTCCCACACTTAGTGCAAGGGAAACAATCAGTCGCCTCTGTTTTGTACTTGGCCCATTGAGGGTATTCTCAGCCAACACCAAAGCAGAGAGGACATCCAGGCGCTGCTCACTGTACTTTTTATCCGAAATTACTCTTTTCTTGATGACAAAAAGAAAACAGAAATTCAGAGAAAAGTTACCTAAGCCCAAAAGTAACAGCTCACTACTTATATCCAAAGCCCGTGGACTTGTCATAAGTTATTTTTGCAAAGAAATTGTGTTCTGTGAACAGAGCTCACTGAATCCAGATTCACTCACTCTGTCAGTTCAGCAATATTGCCTATCTATACATTTGGAATACGTGCAGTTCAACATGAACACAGGTCCTACAGTATACAAACACTCTGCAAGCTGCATGCAACTGCATGCCAATTTTAGTTCTAACAAACATGTAATTTAAGTTTGTAATCAGCAACTCCCTTGTTGTTGTTGGTAACAAAATCCAGCTTACAGCTGGAAAGCCACAAGGCATACAAACATGGTAATAACAACAGCTTGCAATTTTCTACAAATTCTAATTTACCAGAAAGATTAGGTGACCATATTTGCATGAACAAATGAAGGGAACCAAGTCTTCTGGCTAAGATGTTGAAGTCACAGTTTAACTCAGAAGAGGTACAGTTTCATGAAAGAGTTAAAGAAAACATCTTTCAATTCTAAGTGTATTCAACATGAAGCTCCCAAACTTACCCGCTATATACTTTAGACCTGACACCACTTAGCAACAAAGTGGAGTAGATAAAGAGTAGTACTGATGGATTCTTTTATTTACCAACAACTACCTTTTACATATTTTCTGAAAAACAGCCAAAACATCAAGAATTGCTCACATATGCGGTCTCTATAATATCCTTCAATACACAAAAGTTGTAGCATATTTCTATGCACAGAAATAACTGTCATGTAATTACAGATATAATTTGAAAAGGTTATGAAAGTTATCCACACATATGTGAACTGTCTGAAGATATACAGTTTTTCTTAGTAGCTTTGAAGCCTGGAATTTCCTCAGTTCATGTTATTCCTGCTAAATATACTTGTTTGTTTGTTTAGAAGTATAAGTATTTGTTTTTGTTACCCTAAAAAATACAGAGATGCCAGATATATAAATTGGGCTTACAGCCAAATAAATGGGAAATTTTATAGCTGCAGTGATAACAATAGCATACATCCTTTGTAATTCTGCTATTGAATGTGATGAAAGAATAAGAACAGTCAGTAATTTATCAGAACAGGAATACTAAAAATCTCATTTTCCTATTTGCCCTGAATTCTGAAATTCAGGATGATAAGCAAAAGAAGCCATTTTATCCCACAGTGAAATAGTGAATCTATGCCCACATTAGACTCCTGTAAGCCACCATGTACTGCTATTTTGCCAAGCAGACAAAGATTTAAATAACAGCCTGTTTGTTTAGGCCTGCAACAGATTGCTTTATGAATGTGCATCAGAAGACAAGTAAGCAAAGGTCAGTTTGTGAAAATCGCTAGAAATAAAAACTAAAAAGAACACAAGATGAAGATGACAAGAGATGCTGCAGTTTAGAGTAAGAAGGGGAACATTCTTGATCAAAAAATATATAACCACCTATGCTGTACAGTTTTCCAGGATACAGCTCTGAACTACTGGAAAGCTTATCTATCTGTGGATTATGATAGAGAATTACACTACAGATCTTGAAAAAATACAAAAAATAATTTAAAATTAATATTTTTTAAAACACTTAGATAGGAAGACTAATTATTAGAACTTGGATTACATACCTTGGCTACAGAAATAGAGTGAAGAGCCTGATATTGCAGGTGCTGAGTGATGTGTGTCACAGAGTCTGCCACAACCATACTTCTTCGGTAAAACATGTGTTCTATTGCCTGAAGTCAATCCCAAAACACAATAGTTCGTGTAGTTACTGACATTGTTGCCTTTAGAATCGGGCTTTATGCTGGGTGACTAATCCACATAGCAAATACAGACTCTTTCCACTTTGTAATGTACAGTTTAGTAGCAGTTGCAACTAGAAACTGAGAAAAATCAAACTACTCAGGAGCATAAAAAGGTTTCAGGACTGACCTAAGGAGTCACCCAACTGGTGAGCAGCTTGGCAGAAAAGAACCTGAACGTCCTGGTGGACACCAAGTTGAAAGTGAGGCAGCAACATGTCCTTGCCACAAAGAAGGCTAATAGTAGTTCTGGCTATTAGACAACACTTTGCTGAGAGGTTGAGGGACGTGACCCTTCCCCTCTACTCAACACTGGTGAGGCCACATCTGGAATGCTGAGTCCAGCTCTGGGCCCCACCCATTTTTAATTTTTTTTTTTTAATATGGGATGTGTGATCAATGTTCATTGTAATCTCCTACGTGAAATAAAGTTTTCATCCAATGACCTACCTTCAGAAGTTCCACAAGTCTGCACAGGGCTTTCACTGAGGTTTTCGTCATAGGTTTTTGCATTGACATGTAAAGATTCATTGTAGTTTTAATGATGGTGCTAAGACTGTATGCATAAAGAAAACCCTAAAAATAAAACAAATACAAGGGGAGAAAAGAGAAAAATAGTATTTCCACAAAATGTCAATCAAATAAGTCCTCTCTGGTTTGTTTCATACATGACAGACAGCATGACGGACAACTTTTGCTTCTGCACACTACAGAATCTACCCCTCCACTTCATTAAGCAAGTCTGAGATTCCAAAGCTGAATAGCAGACAATATGAACTGCCTGTGACTCATTAGATCATCTGATTAACCTCTTCTAAAGCCATTCAAATTAAACATAGGTTAGTGAATTAATCACAGAGCCTCAAAGGTGTAATAATTTCAGACCTACTGTACCATAACCCACCAAACAATTCCCATCCCCCCCAAAAAACATCCTATCATAAAAACAAACCTAAACCTTCCAGATTCTGTGAATACACAGACAGTATTTACATACTTTTACACTTTCTAAATAGAAATGTCCATCCCACAATAAAGAAACCAATCATTTCTACATCAATATATGCTAACTTTTTAAATACAATGTCAATTACATAAACTACGACAAAAACGTTACTAAACTTTTTCAAAGAAAATACAGTAACAAAAAAAAAAAAAGACCAGGAAAAGTCAGCAAGCACCGCAGGGAATTCAATTCAGTAGGAAGCAAAATTCAACATCCACTGCAAATAATTTCAACATAAAACCCACAGATCCTAGCACATGCGTGTCTTCAGATAAGGAAGATTCAGAATCATGCTTCTTTCACACACCTCATCAACTTTCTGTCAGGCAGATAGATACATATAAAGGTAGCAAAAAATAAATTCAGAAATAAGATGCATCTTACATCAAGACTACATGCTGTCAGTAGGTCAAAAGAAAACCAGCTGTCTCTTGCAGAGAACCATCACTAGGCAAAGCACAATGAAACACAAAACCTTTACTGGGAGTATGCACTGTCCTAAATAAAACTAAAGTAGACACTGGTTCAGTCCAACTTAAGTACCTCATGACTCAAAAGGAAAGAAACCCAAAACCTTTACTACAGAGAAAATGAAGCTTTCTTGATTTCCTAAGGCAAGAGAAAAATCCAAAATTCTAGCCGCTGAGTATTTAGCCAGATTCCCTTTCTCCACATCCTTTATGGAAAGGCCTTTTACAGACTTACTTAAAAGCGTATCTACTGGGCATTAAAAGTTTTATAAGAATCCCCACACTGTAAATTAATACACTGATGATCAAAGAACTCCTCTGATTTCCTTTTATGTTCAACAGCTTGCATCAAAACATCAGTTTGCTGCATCACCACGATAAAAGACTGCACACCTGGATGAAGACATTGCAGCGGTTAGAAAGATCTTCCGAAAACTTAGTCACGCGTTGCTCCTTTGACAAGATGGATTCCATTTTTGTCATCCACGAGCTCACAAAAACATAATATGACTGCATATCTCTGGGGAAGGAAACAAAGAATGTTGCTCACCTCAAATTAGAAAGATTTTCTTTTCTCTTTCCAAAACTTAAAATTCTTGCAAGGGAAACATGTTAACTCTTCAGTCCCCAAAATAACAACTCACCATTCCCAAAAGTATCAGAACCACATACTCATTTATATTTTAATTCTCTATAGGTAAGGATTAGTCTGCCAATTATATCTGTACAGTTAGTCAAAAATCTTTGTCTTCCAAGAGAACAAATGGCCCTCTTAGCAGTACTACACTTCCTTAAATTAAAACAGTAAATAAAACTGTTAGGAAATGCTTTTAAAGACTAGACAAAAAAGTCCAACATTGGTGATTAAGCTTTTTCATCCAAATTTGAATTTCTGTTCTATTATACACACACACACACAAAAGTATAACTTGTCATTACATCAATGTCAGACTGGACTGCTCTTAAGTAACATAATTCTACAGAATTTTATCTGCTTGAATTGCACTAGTAGTAATTAAATGTTTAAATAGAGTTCACTTTTATAAAACTCTTTATTCCATGCTATCGAATTGCAACACTGCAATACAACTTATTGCAGCACTTGTACCAGGAACATTTTCAGGTCACTGATTCTGTCACCAAAAGTTACACTTTAAAGAGGACTCATATTTAAGGCAATAGTCCAATTATAAAAAGCAGTGCAAAGATTTGTAAAAAAAGCAAGAAAACATTACTTGCACTATTCAAATCAGCAGAAGGAAACCCTGGATTTTATTACAATATCCTCAAAATTGCGTGTACAATGTACGGCAACAAAACCTGTGAAGCGTCTAGAGCACAAGTCCTGTGAGAAGCTGGGGTTGTTCAGCCTGGAGAAAAAGAGGCTCAGGGAAGACCTTATTGCTCTCTACAACTGCCTGAAAGGAGATTTTATCCAGGTGACACAGTCAGTCTCTTCTCCCAAGTAACAAGACAAGAGGAAATGGCCTCAAGTTGTGCCAGGTGAGGTTTAGATTGGATATTAGGAAAATTTCTTCACCTAAAGGGTTGACAAGCACTGGAACAGGCAGTCCAGGGAAAGGGTTGAGTCACCATCTCTGTAGGTGTTTAAAAGCCTCATAGATGTGGCACCTGGGGACATGGTTTAGTGGTAATGGCTCAGCAGTAATTGGTTTAACAGTTGGACTTGATTATCTTTGAAATCTTTTCCAAGCTAAAAGATTCTATGATTCTACAAAATGTCTGTGAATACACAGACATTTTTTTCAGCCTTGTTTTAATCTTAAGTACCACTGCCCAAGACCAGAAGCAAAGCAGCAGTGCAATTATGCCCTATCCAGGACTTAAAGCCCAAGAATGAGTCAGTCACAGTTCTTGAATCTTTCTGCAGTTGTAGGATGTAAACCAGGAAGAGGTGGATTGAAAAAGAAACAGGGAAGTAGAGAAAATAATCTGTCAGAGGATCATGTAGACACGGAGTTGCTTTTCCCCCTTCCCTCCTCCCCTCCAGCTCAGTTCTGCCAGTTTGCTTATAGGGTTGGAAGACAACATGAAAAATCGTAAGTCTTTACTGCTATTCCACAGAACCCAGTTTCCACCTTCTTGTTTTGGTCTGAAACATAAACAGAAACCTTAGCTCTGCTATCTTCCTATGCAGTACACTTGTTCTAAACAACTAAAAAAACTCCATCTTATCTTCAAGCGTATTTTAGAAGAGAAGGAAGTGAGTTGCAAACTACATGCAGAGCACAAAACAAGAGAAGCTTTCTTCAAATACAGATAATTTCAAAGACCATTAAAGAAGCAATAAAAAAGTCACAAAGAAAGAAATGCTTGCAAAGAAAGTATCATCACCAAGCAGAGTAAAACTCGATTATAAGCCTACTAGCAACTTACCTCCACAAACACATAGAAAGCAGAGAGCCCTAATAGAAAACAGAGCAGCTCGGGTTATTAGACACGAGTTTAAAATAAGAAGGAATTTGAAAGTATGGAAACAGAAGTAACTGAAAGAAATATTTAGAACTTTCAGGAACGTTCTTATTGTGGTGTCATAATACACATTTTTCTGAAAGCATGACATGAAAAGCAGCGTAGCTTTGACCCAAACTTTTTGCAGCAACATTAACACATGCACACATTGCTGCAGTGAAGTGGAACAGGTGATTAACACCACTGAGCAACACTACACAACAGGCTAATACATCAAACAAAGAAACCCAGAAACTCATGGTTTATAACCTCTTTGCCAAACAGCATCATGCAGCAGTATTTAGGAAGCATACTTGGTAAGTGACTGTGCCCTCTGCTGCAGGAAGTTCTCCCTTTGTGTTTTTACTGAATGAATACTTTTCTTGTCCAGAAGTTTGGCAGCAGCTGGTATCTTCTGAATCAGAAAGTTGTCAGCAAACCAGATAATGTTAGCTGTTAAGGTAATGGCTGGCACCTGTAACGAAGAAAAAAAGGGGTGGGGGGGAAATATTACCAAGTAGCAATAAACATTATTAACTACAACAAATACTATGCCACTATGCATGTTTCTTATACCTCTTTTAAGTCAAAACAGTTCAGTTTATTTCTGCGTAACTGTTTTTTACAAGTATTACATTCATGTTAAAAAGAAGTTTCTTCCCCAGAAGTCCACTAAGGACACCACAGGCAAAGTTATTACCATTCTAAACAGTATTAGATATTCTAAACAGTATTAGAGAATTTAATCATTTTGTAATACCATCCAATATGAAAAAGCCCCAATCACCTTAAAGGTCTTCCAAAAGACATGTTTATAGTCAAGGTCAAAACCCACAGCATTTATTCAGCATCAAAGTATTCATAACTCAAACAGTTTTTTGTTGTCAGTGCCACATTAATCTTGAGAGGAAACATTTTAATAGTAATTTCAAGTTATTTTACCTTGCTGCTATGTGAGTACCCAAGTTTGAGACCATCTTTGGAAGAAAATGGTGGAGAGTTATAAAAAGTAGGAAATTCTTGTTTAGCCTGGAGAAGAGGAGGCTCGGGGGAGACCTCATCACTCTCTACAACTATCTGAAAGGAGGTTGTAGCCAGGTGGGGGTTGGTCTCTTCTCCCAGGCAACCAGCAGTAAGACGAGAGGGCATGGTCTTAAGCTGTGCCAGGGGAGGTTTAGGTTGGATATTAGGAAGAAATTCTCTACAGAGAGGGTAATCAGCCATTGGAATAGGCTGCCCAGGGAAGTGGTGGATTCTCCATCCCTGGAGGTTTTCAAGATGAGACTGGATGTGTCACTTAGTGCCATGGTCTGGTAACCACGGTGGTAGTGGATCAAGGGTTGGACTTGATGATCTCCGAGGTCCTTTCCAACACAGCTGATTCTATCATTCTTAATTCTGCTGACATATTTTTCGTAAATTGTGTGTTCCTTCTTTTCCCAAGTCAGTGCCATGCTATGCACCTAAGAAAACTATCTCCTTCATTACTGAAGATTTATTTCCCCTCTTAATTATTGACAAAAGAATAAAGCATTCACCTTTTTACAGACATCCAACAAGGACTTGTAAAATTTCTTGTCTACGGTCCGAAAAATCTGAAAATGCAGTACGAAGAGGCCACAAATGCCCACATATTTATCTCTTTGATCAATTTCTGAAGGTTCACCTGCACAAACACAACTTTTGTTAAGTTTACTCCCAGACAAACAACACAAAGAATTTTAGAAACAACGAAGCTGGCAGGGAAAGTATGAGCTGGCATTACCAAGTTTGGCTTCAACGTTTGCAAAAGCCGTGCGAAGAGTATGAGCAAATTCTTCGGCAAACGTGCTGTTCTTCGACACTGACACGCCACCATTTAAGGAATCAAATTGTTGCTCTATACAGGCCTGAGCAAAAAGGGGAAAAAAAAGCATAATGATAATCCCATGAATTCTGGACCTCAAAAGTAATGGTTTTCAAGAGAAGAATACTGGAAGAGTTCACTGATTAAAGAATAGACTGAAGTAAGTCAGACTTCAACAACATACAGATTTTTAAACATGCTTACATTTTTTAGTATAGTAACAGAAAATATTAGAAAACCTCTTATAACTGACATTCAAAACCCCATTTAATTTATTGCCCATCTCCTTTAAGGAGCATTTTTAAAGAAACCATTTGATGTGCTAATGCTAAGAACCTAGATGTATATTTGTGTTATTATACTATAAACACCCTTTACCTAAACAAGATTATCATGCAAGTCACTTGTAGGATATGGTTTATGACCCTGTAGCATAAAATCACACACTACTGCTGGTGGTTTAAAAAAGTACCAAGACCCACACAATAGCCAAAAAATAGAAACACATTTTACACTTTAAGGATATTGGAGAAGTCTTTAATGGAACTGCATTTAAACATAATTTTAATGTATTTTTGTTGAGAAGAGGCATTTGCAGCTCAGTAGGGGAAACTTCCCGGAAGAATACCAGTCCAATCCTACTGATGTCCTAAACACATAATGAAGTCTTTGTACTATCATTAGGGAAATATAAGATGAAAAATAGATAGCTGGAAGGAACATCCTTTGGAAGAATAAGCCAACCCGTGCTTAATTATTTACCTACAGTTTCCCTTCTGAAGGCTTTTACAGAACCCTTCTTCCCTATGCCATTGTAACCTGCAGGAACGGAACAACTGACTCGGCTTTGACCAAAGTCAGCAACATTATCCTCTGCCCCATGGGCCACAACATCCAATTTCAGTGTCTCAAATACACACCTTTCTAAAAAAAGATGGCTCCTTGTATGAACACATTTAAGTTAACTGAAAATGTACTAATCCTTCTCACCCACCTGTGCACTTACATGTTTCAGGGGTATGTACCATTGTTCCTAATGACAGCTACCTGTCTCATAAGCTAAGAATGAGATGTCACACTTAATATATTTTAAATATTACTGAGGAGACTAATTAATTTGGAACTAAAATGAAGTGGACCTAGGCTGTGTAAGCCTGCTCACTATTATGCGGACAAAACCAGACTTCCTGATAACACAGTCCTAATGCCAAGTTGTCTGTGTTTCCCTAATTTGTCAAAACAGTCAGCATTTACTGCTACCATTCAAAGTTTGGCACAGTTCAAGCACATGAGAAGAGCAAGGAAGGATGTTACAATAGACCCTTTTTTTACCTCCCATGCACAGATGCAAGAGCCAAATTCACATATCACTGTAACCAGAACAAAACCAAAATACAAACAAACAAGCCATTCTAAGAAGAGTGTTGCTTTCATGTAAGCTTTCCCTACCATATTGGGGAACATTAATTTCATTACCTGAAATATCATTCCTTCAAGTAACTGGCATTCCAGTTTTAACAGCAGTTTTTCAAATGGCTTCAGTTTATCTTCTTGAATCCCAAACTTGGAAGGGTTGTGATGGACAGATTTTAGCAGCCTGTAAAAGGAAGAGGTGTGGAACACATACGTAGAAGGCAATTAAAACATGCTCACAATTTTATCATATCCTGCACTATTTTGATAATAGATTTTGATTGCCCACACCTGCTCTCAGTAGCAACTCCAAAATTTAAAAAAAAAAACCAAAAATCAAAAACCCCACAAAAAAATAGGTCTGTACAATCAATTTGCATTTGAGTAACCCCCATTTAATTTAGATTTTCAAGGAAACTGCTATTATACCACTAATTTAACTGTCTTTACAACTGTTGACTCTTCAGCTTTTATTTAAGATAGTATTCTTTCTAAAATCTGCAAGCCCATCCCCATGATCAGTATAGACGGGGTAATCTTATATCAGTTCTGTACACAACTAAATTTCTTACTGAATATACTTTAAACCCCATCAACCACTACTCTGTTTGCCAAGATGTTTACCATGTATTGAAAATGTAACACTCAGCACTTTAAAAACTTACTCATGCTGTTAGAAGGACACTGTGGGAGCTTAGCCCTGCTCTGCACTGAAATTTCTGGAAAACTCTTGAGACTACCAAAATCCATGTTCCCACACTGACACTCCCACACAGATGCCATGCTTTCATCTTGTATGTTGTGGGAGTGTTTTTCACATGAGAGACACACCTCTTATACATGGTCCAGTGATCTTTCAGCGTGGCATGATTGTCAATTATTTCATCCAGAGTGATCAAGACTGTGAGCAACTCTCCTAGGTGCTCATACATTGCCTGTTTGTGAAGGAAAAAAAAACAAAAGGGAAAGAAGAGGACTGTAGTTATTAAAAAATTTATTGCAGTCATATGTGGCATCAAAAATTTCAGTTCCTTTCAATACATTTTCTGCCAACAAGACATCAGCTAGAGAGTTAAATATGAGATTTTGCAGTTTAGTAGCTTAAAGATTTTGTGTTTCTTGTAGTGACATAAGGAACATAAAAGTGGTGTCTGCATGCCAACTAAATTCACTGATCTATTTTGACACTGGAGACACAATTTTTAAAACTGTCTATGTGCAGAAGCACATATTGCAATAAGGGAGCTTGCAAACACTTCAGAGCTAAGAAAGCTACAACATGACAGACATGGAGATACCAGCCTTCCCACAGAAAGGCCAGAAAAAGCTGATTAACAAAATAAAACCTTTAAAGGAGATTCCAAATTGAAAGTTGTACTCAGAAATCACATTCTTGCTGCTCTTTTGGGATTAATGATCAGGACATACACATACGTACATATATACATATATATATATATTAACATAAGCAAAAGATTTCCAAATTATTCCCACCTGAAAATGAACTCCAGACGTCTCTATAATTTTAGGTGCATTCCTAGAAATAAAATAAATATTTTAACGCTTTTTAATCCTCAGAACAGATCATATTTATCAATTCTGTACCATGATGTGCTCTTTGTTTCTTGGGGTACATTTTTTATTCATTAATATAGTAGCTTCAGGAAACAAAAGAATCTAAAAACCCGATTGAAAGCATATGCTATGTGAAATCTCTGTGCTATGATCAGATTTAATATTGTATTTTTAAATGTACAGCATGTGACTGGTTCAAAGCACCTATTCTACTCAGGGCACGCGTCTCTCGGCGATTCCCAGCTCAGTTATGCTAATGACAAGTAGCCTCGATACACACAGCCTCAGGGCCCAAAAACCAAAATCATTTCACATATTTAATCAAGCCACGTCTAAGTTACACATCCAGCGCCACACAGAAAGTCTACCTTGTGCTGTGGTATAAGGCAAAAATAAAAGCAACAAATAAAACTGAGAAGAATGATGCTATCCTACTCGGGGACAGGGAAGGAATCGAGCATCCTGCAGTGATACTGAAAGCTAAATCCAACAATTCTCTTCAGAATTAAACCCTCCTCAGTTTTCAAAGGAGCTAAACCAAACAGCCCTTACTAAGTTCAACTTCAGGTGTTAAACTCATGGTTGTTCTGTGAGGAATATATACCAAGATTTACATATTTAAAACAGACTGTGGAAGTGATCTGATCTTTAAGCTTCTGAAGCTATTGGTATCTACTGCATCAGCCAACAGGAGGAATCTCTTCAACAGAGCAAGGATGAAAAAAGTAAAACAATATCTCTTAAACATAAGACTAATTGCCCCATCAAAAAAATGACAAAAAATAAAATTCTTGCATCTCATCATATATAACCACTGTTTTTTCTGAAAATCAAATGAAACCACTTCTGGAATAGTTTATGAAACCCAAATTTTCACAGAAAAGCACTATCCATATCTCTAGACAACAATATTCCAAAAATGACCATGCCTTAAACAGAACATTCATATTTTATACACTTAACTACATTATAACAAGAAAGCATTTTAGGGAATAATTACTTGTTGCTGGTATATAGAACAGCCAACTGATGCACTACATTCACCACCACTTCGTAACATCGGGTAACAAAGCAAGACAGCTCCTGAAATACAAGAAAATAAAATGCTTATATATATGTATAGATCTTCCTCCTACACAAGTTGTCACTAGATCAAAAACAACAAACCTGAACTACTGAACTTGCAGTCCAAGCTCCAACTACGTCCCTAGTCCAAATGAGGGGACAGAACTACAGCAGGATGGCAAACATCCTACTAATAGCCCTGAAAAGGAATCTGGGACTAAGCTAAGAAGCTACCAAACACAAGCTTCCAGTACAAGTTTGACTACGTATATTACTGGTTCAATTTATCAAAGACAATAAGACGTGACTTGACAACAGTGCCCAAGTACTTGCAGGAACAATATCTCTGGGAGCAGAAGCTGTGCTTTTTCCCCACTAGATTCAAGAGTCACACTCTAGGAACTGGTGATAGTCAAGTTTGAATTAGAAATTGCCACAGAAGACTGTACCTACCTTAAGAGTGATAAGACACGTAATATTGCTTTAAAACAAACAAAGCTGATGTCTTTGAGAGATTTTTTTGGCCAAAGCAGAACTTGAGCTCAGTTATGTAACACGCCATGTCAACTCTGACCACGTAAAGGACTATCTTAATTTCTATTATGGATTTTAACAAGGCATTCCTTGAGCAACAGGATAAACTAATCTGTCTCTCTTAACTGCAATAATACTTGCTCATTAATGCACCTCATAATCCCCTTGGGGAAAAGTCCGTGTGTGATGAGTCTGGCCAGTCAGCACATGGATGGCTCCATAGCAGACAGCCCACACTGGCTAAGCAGCCAGCCTGCCACTCCTGCCAGAAGACTGCCTAACAGCTGAATACTGCCTTCCTCTCCGTCAAAAATAGATCTTATTTGGGCTTCAGCCTTGTATTAGTCACCAGTTTTCACAAAACATTACTTCTTATACTTGTATTGCCCTAACAAATGCAGCTGAAATAAGCCAACAGATTCCAGAGGAATGGATTAACAGACAACAGAGATCATGTTTCCTGGAAGGGGAGCACCACCTGCCATTTTAAAATCTACAGGAAATATTCCAATTTAAAAGCACACGCATATTAGCAACTGCATAATACAGACAAGATTATAATTTTAGAGTTCTTCAAATATACTGTCTTCTGCACAATCAAGAGTACCTAACCAATGTTTTCAGTGCGTTATTTTGATGATATTTTTAAAAAATGTTTTGACATAGCAAATTTGAGGCTATTTCATATAGCTAATCAAGGAATCCCAAACTCAGAAGAGCCAATAAACCAAGAGGTGGACACTAGCTCTATGAAAGCAACTTTTCACCTCTTTTGTCAACTTCATATTTTCACACCATCCTTGGGGATACACTTATAACATTGACCAGAACAGCATTTCCTAGTCTAGGCATATAGATTACTCTGAGTGGATTTAGGAGGTGAAAAAGAACAAAGTCCACAAGGAAAACGTTTCCCTCATAGCTTTACCCTAAGCAATACACATGTTAGCGCAGTAAACGCACCCTTGGGGGTAACATCTTGCATTTCCCTTCCTTCCAGAGTTTCTCAACGTTCCCTGACCCATTGTAGCATATATACAAAGTGGGTTCACAGGCAATACTCCTGTATTTCTGTACAGTGTTTACCCTTTAAATATACACATCAGTATATACCATATAAGTTAACAAACTTGTTCTACAGAGTGGGCTTGCAATATGCATAGATATCCAGATCCCACTCTCAACTTCCACCTGGACTCGGGAAAAAATGCAAATGTACAGTAGCCCCATCTCAAAATCACTAAAAGGTCTCAAACATCTGATAGGAGGAAATAGAGGATGAAGGACAAAACCTACACATTTGATAGGACAAAAAGCTTGGCAAATGGGGAAAAAAATCTAGGAGATCCTAACTGCACTTGGGCATGGCAAAAGAGGTTGAGAAACAAATTCCTCTATAACAACTTCCTATAGCATTCAACCTGTTATGACTCAGTTAATGACAACTGCCACGCAACTACAGAGCAAGAAGAGGAATTTTAACCTTTGTTAAACTAGAATTTGTTTAAACATTCTAGAAGCTTCTTGTTCAAGCTCTACTTGTACAGATAATTCATTACAAGCAATATTGCATAAAAATAGAAACATTTTTGGGAACAGGACAGTCATTCAAGTTATATCAAGGACAAAAAACTCCACAGTAGACTGAAACCCAAGAGTACAGGAAATCCTCAGAAGAAAAACAGATCCTGTTTTCATGCAAAGGCCCCTGAACTACCAAACTGTATAAGAAATGAGTGTTATTGCACAAAAGTTTGAATGACTCACAAGCAATTTTTTTCCAGGTACATGTTTTAATTTTGCTTTCTTATATCAGCTAAAAAAACATACACAGAAAAATTAGTCCATTTCCAATGTTCAATGAAAACCAAAACTTCTAATCAAAACCATAAAAATAGCTAGCTTTAACTCTACTATCAAATGAGAACCTCAGTTTATCTTCTCATACTGAAATTTTCTTAAGTAAATTCTAATGTCTATGAGCAACTACACGAAGTGTTATTTCTTCTCTCATTAGACTTCCACAGACAAGTAGAAAAAAAAACTCAAAACAATGTGTGATACGTCAGTTGGTTATGACAGGTCTGAAGGCAAAACATAGTAACATACCAAAAGACTGCAATGCCTTCCAGCAAGATGCAGACAGGGTAATGCACACTGTTAAATCCACTTTGCAAGTAAAATTAACATTATAATTGCTATAAAAAAAAAAAAATCAAAACATACGCTACCTGCAAGAAAGAAACAAATCTTCCCATCTGTATTTGGCAATCTCCCTCCACCATGCTGGAATCTGTGGCTTAAAAGAGAAACATTTGTCAACAATTTCAAAAGCCTCTGTTACACCTGTTAAATTAACACGGAAGCTTGCCCTCCAAGCCATCTGTTTGTCATACAAGTGGAGTGCACTATTATAAGTGTATTGATGAAGCCTCAAAAACTCTTAATTTTGCTTTCCTAAGCTGGACTTATTTTTGAAGTTTCTTTCTCAATAAAAACTGTGTTATTTATAGATTAGATACAAAGCAGGAAAAAGTGCCTCAGTCACCGGAAATAAAATAAAGAATACGAAACATAGTTCTTTAAAGGTATATGTATTATGCAACTTCATATAAAAGTTTCCATTTTTAAAAAGTTTGTATGACAGCATTAGGTATTTATACTGCAAGGAACATCCAGATGTTATTTACTGAAAAAATATACTATATATGACTAACCAGAAGGAAAATCTTTCCTCAAGGAATTGATTTTCTTTTTCCTACATATCATCCTGCACAAAAGAACTGGCTCATCACCACAGCTTCACAGCACTATCTGTATGACACAGAACACTAACAGAGTACTACAAAATACAGTAATTACATCACCAATGCCAAATTGTTTCAGTCATCTGGATTAGTTTTAACACCAACTGACAAAATACTGTCTTTTTACTATGATTACAAATTGATGCTCTAGACTCGATTTTTCTATTGGGCCACTCTGAGCAAAAAAGATAACTGCAAGTTTACTGCCTAAGAAATGCGGGTCTTATTGCATCGTAAAATATGTTCTTTCAGAGCAGTCAGAGATTAAAGGAGTCTCCACACTTCTCTAAGACAGAGCTCTGGGACAAGATACTAAATATTGTTTCCCCTTTACACATTTAATGTCACCTTTAGTCTGGTAAGTCTGTCCCAGAAAAATCTATCCAACTAACTATTTAATGAAGTTCCTAGACTATCCCTAGCCACTGCAAAGAGAGATGGGGAGAAGAAATGTTTCTTTACGCAGAGGAAAAAGCCAGCAAAGTATTTGTTTAAATTTCAACCACCCCTGAGCCAATACCTTTGCCTCTTGTTTTAAAGTAAGCAAGCTTGCTGTTATCAAAGCAAATGCTACAAGTAGGGATATGGAAGTGGAGAACATAAATTTCTGCATTCCTGCCTAACCCACAGAAGGTTCACCTCTCCATTCCTGCCATTCCCAAGTACTGCCTGCACAACACCCACCAAGAACAAACTGCTGCTGTAACATACTAATCTGCCACAGTCTGACTTTTTCATGCTACAAACATGGAGAGGTTTTAAGGGATCTCCTAGTTTCATTTTGGCAGCAATGACTTCAAAATATTTAAAACCATGTCTAATAAGACATGAGAATCTATGAAGAAAAAAAAAAAAGGCCAAAAAAACTACCCACAACAAACCCCCACACTTTTTCACGTTCCTTAACCACAACAGTTGTCTTATATAGCACTTAAAAGCATGATAAACAGTCCCTAGCTCAAAGATTTCACATTGCCTGGTATTTCTGCTACAGTCAAGGCTCTTGAAAAGCTCTGAAAATGCCCTTCTACGATCCTATTCTATTACTTTTCTCTCAAATTACTGAAACAGAAAATAAAGTTGGGCAACAGGTCTCTGAATCAATTCATTGATGTATTCAGTCCTCAGGATCAAGATCTGTGCTTATTCCCGCACTAGCATCCTTTAAGGTGGAAGCTTAAGACCAGTCACTCACAGGAGTTACCAGTTTAAGTCCAAGACAAAAAGCAGCTTTCACCTAAAGCAGGGTCTCGTGATTTGTCAATTGAAGTGACTTAAAATCACTTGTGCCTGTCCTACATCATGGTCTAAACAGTAGTGTGAGTACTGCACTTATAGGGCAGGTGACATTAACACACTCTAACTTCTCTTGGAATAACTGATTGCATAATAGAGGAGGCAGGACTTTGGCCAAGTTATTTATTAACGGTTTCACTGTTTTATTATAATCAAATCACAGCTTTCTTGTTTTACTATAACCAATGTAAACTCTAGTCCCAGTAGGAAATAAGTTGGTTTAGGATGCGTTTACATGTGAAATAAGGGTTTTCAATGTCATACTTGGAAAAATAGCTGCTGCAGCAGATAAGCTGTATGTTAGACATTTAATACAAGATCAGCTGCCCACACTCCCTACTTCTCATTTAAACAAGGCTGCAACAAAATTTCCTGTTAATGTAACAATACCTACTGCAGCTAACAGGGCTTTCAGATAAACCTTATTATTATCTTAAGCTCACTCAGGGCAATTACAAGACACTAAACATATATCCCTATAACCTCAAAGTTTGTTATTTGGTGTGCATCAGTCAAAGACAAAGAAATCACGTATCCATATTATAAAATTACAGTTATTGTTGTATTTAATATAACCAGAAGCAATAATTCAAAACTACAAACTTTTACAGTAAAGGGAGCTACTTACCTCCTTCTCCATAAAACAAGAGGCCATTATAAAATTTAGTTTCTGCCTAACAACAAAAGCAGAAATTTGTTTTTTAATAAATAGGATATATGTAATCATGCTACAAAAACTATTTAGACATCATATCTTGTTTCTTTACTGCTAAAGAATAAATCCATATATCAGCTTGCCAATCTGCAAACATTTTGACACATAGTAATAAAAGTTAGCTGAATTTACCTCATATTTTAACTTCTTGATTTCACAACAAAGAGCAGCATACACAGTTATTACTTTGTTTAGAACCTAGACTCAAAGAGGAAAAACCACACAGATTACAAATATATTCACATTTAGAGGGCTTGATTTTAGGTAGAATACTTTTTTTATCTGTCAAGCACAAAGCGCTTACCTTGTTTTCTGTCTTTATGAGCTCCAATAGGGAGGACTGTTCATATGGCAAAAGCTGAAATTAAAATTTAAAGAAAAATAAATACAAAAAATCACAAACAAAACAACCAAACAAAAATAACAAATTAACAACTTTAAAAAACACTGGTTAAAACACATTTATCCAACTAGCCATGTATTCTCCCCATTTTAATCTCAAGTAGGGTCTGCAATAAGAGAGCAATAATTGCACATTACGGGCAGGCTGCACTGCAGGAAACCTTCGCTCTTCCCATTTACATGGAAATACCTTTCACTCACTCTAGGCAGAAAGGCAAATAACTAGGTACACTACACAGCATTTACAACAATTTGCTTACAAAACTTGAAAAGCAAAAGCCTGGTGATTATGGAGTAGGAAAAAAACCAGCTCAGGAAACCTAGAACTTGAATTAAGAATCCCAAATGCCAGAAACAGGAAGTAGAAAATCTATCTCTATGCAGGCACTGACATTTTCTACTGAAGTCAGCCATAACATTGACTTCTCCATATACATCCAGTACTGTGGTGATTCTACACATAATTTACTCAAATAATTCAGACAGACAATTGCTTAAGAGTGCATCTCAAGCATCAGCACAGACAAGTTCCATATGGCAATAGTAGTGCTTTCAAATTTTGTCTGCAAATTCAGTGAAGAGAAAAAAATAATGCTCCATAGAGGACAGAGAACTTACGACTAAGAAAACAGTCTCCTCTGGAAGACAGCAAACACTGAACCAAAGCCATTAAGTCAAAACACAAGCAATAAATACACACACAGTTCGTCCTATGGTTTTGTAACTATCAGTGAGCTCACCTGGAACCCCAAATCCCAGACAAAACCACCAAAAATCCCGGGGAAGAAGTTTGCTGGAACGAGCCTTCCCAATACATGAAGAATTAGAAGTTCATTTAACTTCAACTAGTACCCAAAAGACTAAAAAATAATAATATGAGAGCATCTTCTCTTGTGATGTGCACCAATTTATCAATTACTTGATAATTAAAATAGTACTGGATAGGTTTCACAAAATCAAGATTTAAGAGCACAAATGCATCAAGCTTTTACTTCTCAGGTTTTGAAGGGAAGGACAAACTAGGAAAGTAACAGTTGCAAAATATATTAAGTATATGAAGACCTTTAAAGCAATGGGATCAAGACTGAAGTCCCAAACATCTCCCACAGAGTCATCCAAAGCGTCTTCAATTCTCTTCAGCTGAGATGTATATTCCTCAAGAAATTTTCCATAATTCTTCAACTGCACTTCAGCATGAATTTCTGAAAATTTATAATAATTATACAGTTTTATGGACAACTCAATAAACTGCAATATCAAAAAAAATATTAAAAGCTATTTAATCTGCTGCTATTTAGCTTTAGTCCTGTATTCCTCATTTTGCTGCAGCAATTTTCCTTAATAGAACTGCATCTTTAATACAAAGTTCATGTTTAAAAACAATCCTATAACTTAGTGTCAGTTTAAAAGAAATTCAAATAGTACTTAGAGAATATCAAACATCTAAGCGGTTTGCAGAAAATCATAAAGGTATATATATTGTCAAACTAAGAGTTTAACAATCACAAAAGATTCTGAGCAGAGAAATGACTGTAGAAATTGTAACACCGTCGGGTGAGCCAGTACATAGGAAATTATATCAGAGCTTTGAGGCAACAGGTCTAATCATTTTGGCCTGAGTAGCAGTTGAATTACTAGCGATCCTCTTTCCACTCTATCCCTACTACCTCTCATTAAGTTATTTGGGCATTACATGAGAAGCTTACGGATTTTAATCATTCCCTCTACTTGCAAATTCACTTTCCCCAAGCAGAATTTTCCTTCTGCTGGACACTGTTAGTGTCAGTGTCCTGTTAGTGTCAGGGGCCAGGAGCTTCAAAGACTAACATTCAGCTGGGCAAACACCAGGAATGGTGGTATTAATTACCAAAGTAAATCTAAAGGCAATTGGTCCAAAAAAAGTTTCATTCCCTCTACCCTTATCTTTTTTGCTTCCCACATTAGGATGCTCCCCACTCCTCCCCAAATTATATACAATTACTGACTTCGGTCCATAATCCGAACTGCAGAGTGAATGATTACAATTCAAGGCTTCTACACTCAGTAAGGAAGTACAATCCTTTTGTGGAGACTAAAGTGTCTTCCCCGTAACTAGATATCAAATCTAACAGCTTGTGATCTTCTGCTATTCATTGGAAATAGGATTACCTAAAAACATTATAGAATGCAGGTCAGCGGAACAACCGAACTTTTCTTAAACAGCATTCAACTTTCATGTAGTTTTAATATATGCCCTTTTCACATTTCAACAAGTACGCTGGTCTAGAATGTTAAAAACAATATATTCTTCTATTCTGCATGTTCAGCCTCTTGCTCATCTTCATTGCAAATAACTGAGCCAAACTGCAGTTGATGGCTACTTCGCCACGAAAGCACTGCTCAATCAATTATCGCTTAGACACGAAAACATCTGACTGAGACACTGAACCAGGCAGAAGGGGAGGACTGAATAAAGACAAATTTGTAAGGAAAAGATGAGAATGACTGTGCACAGAAAGTTTAAGACTGAGAAGGAAAAATTATTACAGTGCACTAAGATACTACTTTGAAAGCAGCAGCAATGCCAGCTGTAAGGACATACAGACTGCAAAGCCTATCCAGCCTAGACAGTGCACAGGCATTGTCAAAACAGGAGGCAAAATCTCCTGTAAACAGGTAAGAAACAAGTGAACAAAATGCTCTCCATCAGCGGTATGCACTCCAGGCACTGATGCAGAGCCCTTGAGTTGCATCATCAATTACTCTATTCCATCAAATTCATCTCATCTTTCAGGTTCCTTCCAGTGCATCTTCTGGAAGTTCTGCTGCAGAAAACCAGTAAAACACCATTAGATGCACAGCCCTGCCGAATGGCAGCATAACCAGCGCCATGTCAGCTTCAGCCCTTTGCTGCTAGAAAATCTGGAGCATGGAGACATTGTTATAGATATGCTGTGGTATTCCCACAATCACAACTCCTCCCTTCATACAAAAGACAAACGAAGAGCAGGCAAACTGACAGTCACTGGGGCTTTATAGGAAGAACAGAACAACCTTCCAAGTCATAAACTGGAAACTGGCAGAACATGCATTTCTCAAACAAAACCTCCAACAGCGCTCTGCTAGAGACCCACAGACTGTCACCTTTCCAGCAGCCAAATGATGACTTGAACAGCACTACAGCTCAACATGATATTAAATATTTACAAATACTTAATTATTGATGGCCATCAATTTGCCACTTTGTACCGATCATCTATAAGAGGCAGGTGTGAATAATTTCTCACTATCTTAGAGACTCAAGAGAGTGAAAGCTCAGCTAGTTAGAGATAGGTAGAGTTGAACTGATAAAAATTACTTGGAGATGGGGGTTTTCCTAAATTCCTGGCTCACATGAATGAACAAAAAAAAAATCATAGAAAGTAGATCTCATCTTTTTCTTCAGACCTTTCATAAGGTATAATCTGCTTACAATAAAGTTTGATTTAGTTTCTGTGTGACAACACAAAAGCATTATAGTTAGGACAATGCAAGATATCAACTCAGCAGCACAGATTCCCCAACTTAATCATAACTTCTTCTGTACAATCAGTAATGTTAACGTTCAATGCACTTATTTTCACAGCAGGATTTGCAACTGCCACGTCCATACATATCTAGGATAGAGATTCAACAAACCAAACTCACTTAGTATCTTGTGTCCTCAGTTGAGAACATCATAATTGCTAAAGGTTAGTGATACAATAGGAAAGTAGACAATAAGTACAAAAAAATACTTTTCAAGTCACAGGATTTTTCTTGGGATTTTCTCTAGGAGAACACTGCGTGCTGCTCTTGATGGAAATCAATCTGTTCACCCTCAAGATGGTGGTAATGGAGCATATTAAGTCATGCAAATTTCTTGCAGCTGCACATGACACCATAATGTCATGGTCAAACTAGTGGAGATCACGCACTTGGAGTAAAAGCTAGAGAACTGGTAAAAAGCTCTGCTCAGGGCAGCTTCAGTTTCCACTCAAATCCAGACTAAATGAATATGGCATAAACAGTATCGCCCCTTGGGATAACATTATATGTGAAACAGTGGGGCCATGAGTGGCATATTTTCACAGCAACACCTGGTATAATTAATTTGGCACAGTTCAATTTACAGTGAGTATTACAGTGTGACAACCATGTACGTTCCCTGTTTAGAAAGTAGGTCACCTCCACAGGCTGAGTAAAACGTGGATTTTGACGGGCACACGAACCCACTGTCAAAGACTTAATGACCACAAGGTCTTTTTATTTAACTACATTTTAAAGGTTAAACTGCAAGTGACCACCCGACGCCATGCCAGGAAGCCTTTACCAATGAAAGCTGCACACAACTAACTGCGTGCAGCATATCTTGATGCGAGTTCTCTAGATGAGCAAGGAAGCAACTGCAAAAATTTGGGAGCTACGAGAAGTGATCGGGAAGGAAAGAAACACCATCCTCACGACAAGCATCTGTTCCTCCTGCCCGGTTCGTGCAAGACACGAGTCACACAAGCAGCCCGGCCCCCACCCCCGCCATACGCGGGGCACCGGAGGCGACTCCTCAGAGGGAGTAAAGGATGAAGGGTTGGAAAAGCCACTTCCTCCAAAATAACCCCGACAACTACGGAGAGGGTGGTGGGAGGAAAAGGTCACGGTGCCCGCCCACCCCCGCAGGCCTGGCCTGGCCGGGGGAGGATCAGCGCTGGGATGAGCCGGGGGCAGGGGCACAGGGCAGGGTCCGCGGGGGAAGCCGTGCAGGGCGACCTCGCTCAGCTCCCGTGATTCCTTCCTACTCCCTCCCTTCCTCCTCCATCCCGTTCTCCGCGGGGATGCCGCGGGGGGTCCGGGAGGGGACAAGGGTCTGCTCAGCCCGCGCCTCCCCCCGCCCCGAGGCGGTTCCCGCCGCAGCCCCGCTGGCCCGGCCCGGCCCCGCCCGGCCCGCCTGCGGGCGCTCACTCTGCGAGCCGTCGTCGAGGCGGTCGAACTCCCAGTCCGGGGAGAGGGTCTCCAGCGCCATCGCCCACCCCCGGCAGCGGCCGCCCGGCCGCCCCTGACTCAGGCGCACGGGACTTCCTGCCCCGCGCCCGCGCCGCACGCCGGGAAATGGAGGCGGAGGGGGAGCCTGGGCTCCGGGAAAGGAGGGGGCGGGACAGCGGTGGCGCCGCTCCGCCGCCCCTCCCTCCGGCCGCGGAGCCTGGGGGTCGGTGCCGCCGGGAACTGCCCCGCGGCGCCGGTCGGCGGCCTCAGCCCTGAGGGAGAGTGCGGGGCAGACAGCGCTGTGCCCCGGTCCCTGCGGCGGGGCAGGGGAGTCCGCTCCCTCCCCGCCTTCCTCCGAGCCCCCCGCGGCCGTGAGCTGGTCGTTCTGGGGAGGCAGGGCCGGCCTCTGAGGTACCGGGACTGTGGAAGCCTTCCCGATTTTCCCCTGGCGTGCGAGACCCCAGCCCAGCTTCTGTCACAGCGACTGCCCACTCCGCCACGCCGCTGGCAGGAGGGAAAGCTCTGCCGGATAGCGGCGATAGCGCCACACACAACACATACACACATACACACGACCCTCGCTTCTCCTTTCTGATGCTGGAGGAAGGAAGCGGTGGAAGGAACTGTCCCAGCTCTGGGGGAGAGTCTGGAGCTCAGAGGCAGCTGTGCGGGGAGAGGGTGGCGCGGTACCCTCTAATCATCCCACTGTCATTTGTGGTCACACGGGGCCGTGAGATTCTTACCTGCATGCGGTCAGGCACTCTCTTTTTCCTTTTGATTTTCTTTGTTTTGTTTTGTTTTGTTTTTCCCCTCAGGGCCCTGGTGGGTGTAATATCAGAGAATAAAAATAGAAGTGCTTTGGATAGGAAGAGAAGTAGCCGTTGAGGGCCATTAATAGTGACCACAGCAATTTCATTAACTCAGCAGAATCTGTAGCATCAGCAGAAAAGGAAATGGCTTCAAAAGCAGTATCACCAAGAGCATTAGCAATGTCAGTGTTGTTTTTGCAACAAAAATAGCAACTCCGATGAGAGATGTATCAGTAAGTGCACGATGATCCATAAAAGCTACCTCGGTAATATAGCGGGTCTGAAAATAGCACCTCTGATTAAAAGGAATCCATCCCTTGGAATCTATTGATTTTAAAAGTTTCTAGGGATGAAAGATCTGGTTGGCAGGTTTATTGTTGATGAGTTTTTTCCTACTTAAAGTGCATTCTGTGAGACCAATCTGGATCTGGGAATGAAGAGGGCAAATTTAGCTTTGTGTGAAATAACATAAAGAATGTTGACATAAACAATGTTTGGAATAGAGGGGGTTTTAACCTTTTTTTTTTTTTTTTCAGGAAGAGAAATCTGTCTTGGAAAATGTTGCCAAATAATCCTAATGTAAATATGTCAATATGTCTCCTCCACTCACTGGCTTCTATGCAATCTTGAGATGTTCACGTTGGGGTTTAACAGAACTCGAAGTTTAATTGTGCGTGATGTCGACAACTGGCAGTGAACACAAGTGTCTCTAAGGACATGGTAAGTATCACAGAAAATGAAAACACGACTTATGCTGGACTTTAAGGATTGAGTTCTGCCTACAGCCATGGAGATGCAGCTTTAATTGAACTCTCTATAGCTGCTATACATTTATTCAAAGCCAATTTTGAAAAACAAAACACAGAGAAGACTTTTCTCTACAAACAATACATGCTTTCTTTGAAACAAATACTGTTTCTTTCAGCTTTGGAAGACTGCACATAAACAGGCTTTCAGACTGCATAAAAAGTATCATCAGGCCTTTTCTTCTCTCAGAAAAGGGTGTCCTTGAATTCTGCGGGATGGTAAAGAGCAAAACTTGTAAAACTGGCACTTGGTAGGGCCCTGCCTTCCTCACGTGTGGACTGAATTTGTTAAGAGTAAAATACTGTGGGGTTGGTTATTGCAAGGCTGTGATATCACCAAAACTGCATCCAAGGTAATCCAACTGGTTAGTCTATGCAATGGCCACACCAAAGAGAGCACTGTGACCCCCACAGTGTGAATGATGCAACCCTTATTTTAAATACAGAAAAATATTATTTTATTATTTTAAAAGAAATTGTATTGAAATACTACATTTTTTTTTAAAAGGAGCAGGAGGCTCCATAATTGGAAAAAAAAAATCACAATTATACTCAAGTAAGTACACTGGTTAAATTTTATCCTGCCATTCATGATCCATTTATTTAAATGACAATTGGGTTTTCCTTTGGCTCCCTAGGTGGCAGTGTTTTGTTGCTTACACTGAAATTCTAGATGCTGCTAGAATTTCTATTTTCTCTGAAAATCTGATTTAGATTTTATCCTGAAGGCTGTTTTACTGGTGGTAAGACTGACTCAGGTTTGATTGATAAGTTTGCTGTGCTGTCTTATCAGCAAATGGTTTATGCTGTTCACTAACATAAAATCATTGACATTTTATAAGCATCATTTCTGAAAGCTGGGTGACACTCACAGCTTCCACTTGTACAAGGAAACTTTTATATGGTACAAGCTCATAGGAATCGCTCAGATTGCTCAAATATCTGTTAGAATGAGTCTTTAGACTTTGTTTAATATAGGGATTTTTGGTAAGCTGACTATTACTGAACACGGGCATAGTTGATAAAATAATAGTTTATTTCGGTCAAGCCAAAATGATCGTGAAATGAAATTTCATAATGGACTTTCACAGGAACTGAGGGAAATGTGAACATAAACATGTTCCAGCTGAAATTACTTGTTACACATTAGTACAAGAAAGGATAGGTCAGAGAATAAACTCCGAAATATAGCAGAATTAATATGGTACTGTGACTGTTTTATTTATGGAGTGTAGTTGCTAGGTATCTATGGATTCATAAATCAACAGAGGCCTGATTCCCTGAGGTATTAAAAATCTTTTTTTCTCTGAAATTTTCCTGATTGGAAATATCACTCCACATTGGACAAGAGAGTTTCCTGGTATATTTTTAAACAGTGTTCTTCTGATACTTGAAAGCTATTGAAAACTTTAACAGAGCATTCAAACAGGAAACATTTTATTAAAAAAAAAAAAGTGAAAAGCACCCAGAGCAGAAATTGCTTCTCTTGTGAACAGGCAAAGCTCCACCAAGATTGATAGATTAGTAACTACAAGAATTGTAATTATTTACAGGAGAAAGAATTTGGCTTGCTGGATCTGCAGGAAAGCAACTATTCTGTACGTCTTTGGAATGTTTGATGCTCAGCTCTGAATGTTTTAAATAAAATACATTTCTTACTCAAAGTTTTTGTGGCAGAATTCCCAGAAAGGATTTACCATCTGAGAGCTGCTCTTTGCAGCTCCGTTCCACAAAGATAACAATAACTTTTGCAGACATAGTTTTGATTCTACTATGTGGAATTTGAGAGACTTCCATTTATGTATATGAGCAAGGCATTTGCACATGACAGTTCTTTCTACTGGTTTAAATTGGTAAAATAATTCCCTTTCCTCATCAAATATATGCCTCCTTTTGGTTACTCTGGAAAAATGAAATGTCAGGCATAAGATTTTAAATGGTTTTCTATTTCAGACCTCTGGGGAAAAAAAAAATAAAACAAAGCACCAAACAAGTTTTAAATACAAATGTTGCAAAGATAAAACACCAAGTAACTTTCCCATGAAATATTGCTTCAGCAAGTGGAAAAACATGAAATGTTTCTATTGTTTAAAATTTTAGTTGAAACTTGTCATGCAATTAACATACTTGGGGAACAACCATACAAAGCCTTACTTTATTTTTTTTAATTACTCAGTCTTTAAAACTGGGTGAACTCTAAAGTACTCCTGAGGAATTTGAGTCTGAACTATGACCAAAACTTTAATCATCATGAAAAGCTTCATCAAGGCTGATTTCTAACAATAAAAAGCCTATGCAAGACTAATTTTTTTGATTACTGAATCCCAGGGCATGATTTTCAAAAGAAAGCAAATCCTGGAAGATTCCAAGCAGTTTCCCAAGCACTACAGTATGTGCACCTACTCGGGGTCTTGTGGAACACAGTTTTTCCTAATGCTTTTGCCAAGTCTTGATAATGTATTCAAAGACACCGAGTAGCTTCTGTCTCACAGAAGTCAACAAGGATTTATAATGTTCAGCTGCATTAGGTCTTACATTTGTTCTCTGTATTTCTGCACATACAAACACATTTTGCTTTGTGAGCACACTAATGAACAAGCAGGTTTAGCTCCTGAATAGTTTTTACCACGTGCTGACATACATCTCTGGAAAATTTGGCAAGAGAAAGAGAAAAGCCCATGCTGAAAAGCTTACTATGAATAATCACAGGGGTTTGTCCAAAGCTAAACTTTGGCTTTAAGAACAAGGACCAGAACTGGAATGGAGGAAAAAATCAAAATAGAAAACTTAATGTATTAAGCGGGCTCCAAACAAATTTGCATAAATTTACACGCATAACACTGGAGCTAGGATTTTTTTTCCCAGGTAAACAAGAAACTGATAATTTGTAAGGTACTTTTCTGAATGGGATACAAAAATGAACAGAGAATGCTTTGTGTCACTTTTTCCAAACAACATAAAATCCAGAGGAATGCATTGTAACTGTTACAATATTTAACACTGATGTTGGAGTTTATTGTGTCACACGAGACCTAGTACTCATTCTCAGACAGGTCAACCTAATAATTTTCTTGATGCCAAAAAGCTTGGAATTTGAATTGACTGTAACTTTTTATACTGATCCTTGAAATTCTAAATAGCCAATTTGTTAAGTGGTTGTTAAAACCCATGACTATGAATTCATCACTCTGATGATAAGTAAGAAGCTGATGGTATGCAGATACCATCCTTGCCTGTGGTTTAGCACATCCTTATCCCCATCTGTCTATCTGCCCCTCTCATTTCTGTGAAATCTAAAGTAAAGCCCATGTCTTACCTCCCAGCTCTTCTTTATGCTGTGATTCTGCTGACAACAGACACACGACTTTCCCCTTTTGTAACCTGACATTTTAGCAGTCTGTGAAGCAAATGGAGATATATGGTTGACTCAATCAGTTTGGAATTGTGTTTGGTGATGAAGGTATGGCAACTAATTAAACCTTGGTGCTTTACACCTGCACTGTTGTATTGTGTTTTGTGTATTTTGTGTGTATAGGGAATAGAGCCATAAGTTATTACAAATTGCTTACCTAGGAAAACCAGGCATTTTGCCGTAAGCCTGTGCGTCAGTGGTTGAATGCCAAGTGTTTAATGTTCTAGCTGGAGAGGATTTTGCATCGTGAACCAGGATTTGAAGTTTCATGAACTTCAGCAATGCTTGAATCGAGTTCCAAACCTTGCATTATAGGACCAATTTGATGCCAGCTGTTGTAGTAGAAATTGATTGCACTCTTTTGTAGGGAATTTGTGCAACTTCCATCAAGTCATAGGAAGATACACATTCATTCCTTCTACTGTCAGAGGGAGTGAAATCGTTTTTTTACTAAGGACTGTCTATGCATCTTATTTGAGCAGATGGTGGGTTTGATCAGTAGCACAATTGTCTTCTGCATGAGCATATTTAGTCCCTGTATTGCTGATTGTTAATTCCACTCAGGGCCACCTTCACTTATGGGACTGTCAAGAGCCTTGAATAAAGGGCAGGATATAGTTTTGCTTTACAGGAGTAAAGAAGGGAATGAATTATGAGAGTCACAATGCAAACCCTTGTAAAACTTTACTCGGGGGGAGAATTGTGTTGTGCCAACCTGAATTACTTTGAGACTGGCACAATTTACCTCTTGCGGCAGCTCTCCTGTGTCCCCTGAATAGGGAGAGAACAGCTATACTGCAGCTGTACTACATCTTTAAGGTACGGCTCAGCGTTCGAAGTACCCTGAAGAAGAGCATGGGGGCCTTGGAATTAATCTCTGGGGGTTACTATCACAGTTCTTTTGCTGGAAAGCATCAAAAAAGTCTCAGTGAGAAACGAATGTTTGCATGTGTTAGGCAAGACTTTGTCTACTTTATTTTCTACTGTAGCAAGATCTCTTCAGATTGTAACTTTGGTTTAAGCATCACCACTGACCTCTCTGACATGGTTCACAACTTGGCCATAAGAAAAACTTTTCCATTTTTGCTTTCCTTGTTTTATTGACAGGAACAGCATGTATTGCAGTTTATTACCCACTCTTGTTTTATAAGTGCAGGTGGGGTTTAAACCTGACCCAGTTTGCCATGATGCTTATACTACTGCCGTGCTGACTCCATAGCTCTGACAAGAAGACTTTGTTGTAGTTTACAAATTATATTGAAGTTGAAACATTTGTATTAATGTAACTCAAATCGTGGAAGATTTTTTAAAAAATTGTTAAGTAGCATGAGCTGCTTTAAACATACTTGACAATGTTGGCAATATGGATTTCCAGAAAGTCATGAATGGTTTTTAAACCACATTACTGGCAATTTTGGCGTGAAATAAACTGAAAATTAATGTCAATAATCTACATGATCTTTGTCTGCCACAGCAGATTCAAGGGAATGTCTCACCAACCTCCTCAGTAGAGGGAACAAAGCTGAAAGACAAGGGACTATTGGAGAGGGTCTAGTGGATGCCACAAAGATGATGAGGGGTCTGGAGCATCTCTCTTATAAGGAGAGACTGTGGGAGCTGGGCCTGTTTAGTGTAGAGAAGACTGAGAGGAGATCTCATTAATGCAAATAAGTATCTCAAAGGTGGGTGCCAAAAGGATGGTGTCAGATGCTTTTCAGTGGTGCCCAGTGACAGGATGAGCAACAATGGCCATAAACTGAAACGCGAGAAGTTTCACCTCTACATGAGGAAGAACTTCTTTACGTTGAGGGTGTCAGAGCACTGGAACAGGCTGCCCGGGGAAGTCATGGAGTCTGGGGACATTCAAACCCCACCTGGAAGCGTTCCTGTGTCAGCTGCTCCAGGTGCCCCTGCCTTGGCAGGGGGATTGGACTGGATGATCTCCACAGGTCCCTTCCAGCCCTAACGATTCTGTGATTCCGTGACTCCCGTGCTGGCGGGCCGGGAGCCCCTCACCTCCCGGGCTCGTCCGTGCCCTCGGGCCCCACGGCAGCGGCGGGGAGGGCTCAGCCCGCCCCCGGGGGCCGCGCCCCGGGGCGGGGAGCGGGGGGCAGCGGCGCTCTCCTGGCTCCCGCGCCTTCACCCCCCCTCCGAGGCCGCACGGCCCCCGCGCCCC
>VXAY01003868.1:148071-187003 GCA_013399855.1 Oxyruncus cristatus | reverse complement strand
AGCGCCAGCGGCACCGGCGCGGGTTGCATCAGACGAGCGGAGCCGGCTCTGTGCTCGCCGGGCGGCCGAGGGAGCCGGGGCCCCGCGGCGCTCCGCAGGATGCTGCGGACAGCCCCCCGGCTGCTGCGGACCATCTGCACCACGGCCGCGGTGAGCACCGCGGGGAGGGCGGAGGGCACGGGGGTCCCGCCGGGCTGTGCCGTGCCGTGCCGAGCCCGGGAGCGAACGGGCTCGGCGTGCCGCGCCGGTCCGGGGGCAGCCAGGGGCCGAGAGAGGAGGGGGAAGTGGCGGTAGGGGGCATTTTCCAGGATGTGATGCGTATTGTCTGTGCCGAGGTTTAGTAAAGCGCGTACAGGCACGGGGAGGTCGGGAGCGGTCGGCAAAGGGTTTGGTGTGGGTGCAGAAGCTGCACCTTGCCCGGCTGTTCTGCGGGCGGGATCGCAGCCATCATCTGGGCGCTGCATCTTGCAGGGATGTGCCTGGAAGCTGCAGGGAGCAGGCACCGGCGATGCTGTGATAGTGCCCCGTAATCGTGTGTCAAGAACAATGTGAGTGTAGCTGTTCGCTGCCTCTCTCATGCTGAGATTTGCCCTGTGAGGAGCTGAAGGCTCCCTTCTCGGTTAGGAAGGACCATGCAGAGGGAAGCCCCCCGCTTTGGCCTACGAAGACTGTTTCGTTTGTGACCTTCCCACCACTCTGGGATGCTGGGTTGCTCAGGGTTGAAGTTGATGGCCTAAATTCCTCTGCACCCCACGGTTTAGTTTTTTACAGCTCTGCGGGTTTGTTTCAAGCCGTTCTTTACGTCCTGTTAAATATATAGACTGCAGAACTCCTGCAACTAACCACTCCCTGAAAGCCTTGCCCACTCCAAATAGTCCAGATGTATAGGCACCACAAGTTGAATGAGGCTGGGAGAAGATTTTTTTTCCTTCCTAGAGGCTGTTGTTTCATGCTTCATGGCTCAGTTTAGCGTGAGGACAGCAATGGAAGGTGTCAGAATAAGGAGATTTTAATGCAGGCTTTTTGGAAATGCAATCAGCAGTGCCAAAAAAATGAGTATGAATGAGTGAATGGTGGGAACACATTGCCCGTGGATGTGTATGTAGATGGAGGCGGCGCTCTACTAAAGGATTCTCTTTGGAGGCACTGGAATTTTAGCACGTGTAGGGGGATCTCAGTAGAAATAAAGCTGCAGTGCTGGTTTTCAAAGGAGGTATAATTCTATGTTACTTTTAAAAAAGATGTAACATAAAAATATTTATTACCTTCCCTAAATTCTTATACAAGCTAAGTAAAACATTGTAATCTTTGTAACCAGAGTAGCAGTTACTAAATCTTAGTTTTCAAGCAATTTGACTAGAAACTGATAACCAATTGAATGTTAGACACACACAAAAAAGAGGCAGTAACAGAAAATTATTTTTATCTATGAAATAAATACTCTCCTATGGAGAAGTTTTGTAACTTTAAACTCTTCTTAGAGAAGAAAATGTAGCTGTTGGGATTGTCTTCCATTTTTATGAACTAGAACTTGACAAGATAGTTACCAACATTTGTCAGGCTGCTTATCTATGCCGTGCTTAATTCTATTTGTTAGTTCTATTATTCGTTAAGTGCTTTGGAGGAAAAAAAGAACCAGAATGGAATCAAGCAGTAGAATATTGCATATCTTTTAATGAGCCATTGTAAATAAATTCCAGTATGGAACAGATGGTATGGACAGAATTTTTAAATATGGGAGTTAAAGCTGTGCTTTCATGTTGAGGTGATGAAATAGATGTGGACAACTTCCAAACACCTTGAGCATTCAAGATAAGACTGCTTGTACAAACAGTTCTCAGGTTTTATGCTTCTACCTCTATCTTATTTTCTTCATTCGAGTCATGAGTCCTTGAGTCAGGGACACATAATTACTGTTAATCTGTGTTATGGTATAAACAAAATAGAAGGTTAAAGAAGGAATTAAAAGTTCAGACAATGAAAACAACAGAATTACAGTAGAGTGAACACCAACTTTGTAAATTCTTTTATTTTGGCAGCACTGTCATAATAACTGCATTGTTCTGTGATTAGTCATAAAAGAGAGACCAGATCTTCCTAAGCGACCTGAATTGTATTGTTTCCTATAACTAGGAATCAGGTAACTTTACAAAAGTGCAGCAAAAGATCCACTCTGATACTACAGTGACCATTAATCTTCAGATGCATCTGTTCATGCATGCTACTCATTTGTAGTTGGCCAGGCTACTGCAAAAGAAATCTAATATAATCTCTTAACATCACCATCAGAAGCAATAAAAAGTTTAATCTTTGTGTATGTTAGTGATAATGACGGAGCATCTATCTGTTACATTATTCAAAATCAAGATTGTTGATGAATGCTAGTAATGGTATGCTGGTCAAAATCAGCCATTTTTGTAAGAAAAAAACCCACCGAACTGTTTTCTTATGTAATCTTATAAAACTTCCTGCTTTAGTTGAATGTTATGTTCACAATAAATTCTTCTAAAATGATTTCCCACTTTTGCAGATCTAACTCATTTTAGGTAAAAATACTTAAGGAGAGTTTCAGAAAGAGGATACAGAGTGGCTATACGATCTCATGAAGTTGCTCAAGTAATTTTTCAAATAAAACAAAAAATGGAGATCTGAACTTGTTGTCTGATCATGCAAGCCTTTCCACACAGATTCTTTTCTTTAACTCAGTAGAAATCCTGTGCATGACTGGCTTGTGGGTTGTCTCCTGCTTTCTACTGATGGCAGTCTATGTGTTAATGCACTACCAGTCTAAGCCAGATGTCATGCAATACTCATTCATTGGAGAGGTAACTCAAGAATCTCTGGTCATAGCACAGTTACCAGATCCATCTTGCATTTGAAACCAGCCCCTGTTTGAGTTACTTTCTGCAAGTGTGAGACAGCAGAGCAGATTCACTGCCAGGCTAATGTTTTTGTGCACTAAAGTGAAGAAATGGGACTTAACCACTCTGTAATCTTCTCAGTCTTGCCAGTTTTGGCTTGGATTTTTTGTTGGTTTTGCTTTTGTTTGTTTTTTTTTGTGTGTGTGTGTGTTTGTTTGTTTGTTCATTCATCTGGGGATTGTGTTCTCTGTTTTCTTCTCACCATTTGTTGACTCAGTTCCACAACTAACACAAATTTAGAATGTGTAGCTTTACTGAAATTATGTTGATTTACAGCAGCTCATGGTTTGGAACTGGAATTGGTATGACATTCCATGTAATATGAGAATCAGATTTATTCACAGAGAAATTTGAACTGAAAGTTTAGGAGCAGAGGGTTCATATGCTATTAACACTGTGTAAATAAATGGAGAAAAAGTAACTCCTAAAGTGATGAAAAATTTGTACTTCAAATTAGAAGAAGATTGGCCAAATGTCAGAAAAGCAGCAGAGTACAGCAGTGAGGACTTTGAAAATACTTTTAAAAGGAGTTCAGGTAACTTTATAAAAACAACCCTCTGACATGATTGATTGTGATGGCAGAGGACTGGATTTGTTAGCTAAGAAGATCCCTTTCAGACTTGTGTTCTTACTGAGAGATGTTATGAAAAGGACAAAAGTAGAATAAGGAACTCTCATCTGGACTATTTTTAATGTTTCTTCAATCTACAGGTTGGTCTATTACTGTAAGTTAGCACAGTACAGAAATCAGAGGATTTCACACCATGCCAGACATATTCAGTGATCCAGCAGACTAATCTTTCTCCAACTTGCCTGCTATAATTAAAATACTTGGGAAAATCTGGTAGTTTGTTTTAATAATGCAGCAACATTTCTGCTGTAAAAGTGAAGATATCCATCATAAAGCATTGATAATAGGCATTCCCTGTTTCTGTTGGGCCTTGCTGGATAAGGATTGCAAGGAGCAGTTGTGCTCATGGTAATTCAGAACAAGGTCTCATCTTTATTAAGAACAAAATAATCGACTGTTTTAGGTATAACTGCCAGCAGTGCAGTGTTGGTACCAGTCTCACAGATGTTTTTTACGAGCAAAATATAAAAAATCTGATTTTCCAAAAGCCTGAGTTATGTCCATCTTTGCATCTTTCTGCTTGTTTCTACTGCAGTGGCACTAGTGCTGAGTAATGCTGCAATACAGGGACAATTTTACCATGCAGTTTCATTCTGAGGGAAAATACTGTCTCTGGAACAAATAGGTATTTCCTATTGTTTTATATAAAAAGCAAAGAGCACGCTCCAATATTCCTGTAATGGAACCTACCATAATTCCCTTTTCTAAGGACAGCTGCACAACTGAAAGGTAACTCAGAAACAGTAAGATACATCCATAATATGTCAGCTGTGAAGTGAATTGCAATGAATGGATTGTGGTTTTGAGTAACCTGTTTTTCAGGACATTTCTCTTTGTCATATGATCTGATGGGCAGTGCAGAACATTTGTTATCCAGTCAATAACCTGCTTAGCCAAAGTGTCCTCATATCCCAGCACTATAAGAAAGGGAAAAGAGGAAGGAGGAGAAAAAGTATAAGTGCCAACATACAAACAAAACAAATGTTAGTGGTTAAGACATTCATACCGTGCTTTGACTCCTCTAATGGTTCATAAGGAAAAAGCAGAAGTCAAAGTCCAATTGGGAAAGATGAAGTTAACAATAAAGTTAGGGAGAGTGTGGATTTATTTTCTACCTTTCATCCCTAAAAGGAGGGATCTCTTTTTTTGAGTCTAGGAATAGTTTGTACCAGATTTAGCCTTGAGGAGGGTAAGTCTTCTGTTTCTTCTCTGTTGACCTTTCCTTTTTAACCAGCTCCACTAGTCCATTTGTTTTTCAAAGGTGGTTTCCAGTTTTCATTTTCCAAAAGCTGACTATAAATGCAAAGAGACCGTTCCACCCTTCTGCCATGCTTGAATGCTCATTTCTGCTGCCCCACTGGACCTGTGTTAGGACTCATGGCAGTGCAAGGAACTAGATCTGTGAATAGATCCAGTTAAGAATAAGCCACACTTTGTCAGGTCAGTGCCTCCTTACTTCAGTACCTTAATCCAGGACTTGGGATAAAGAAATACAGAAATACCATTTCTGGGATAAAGGAGGTATTAGAGGTGAGGAACTGGAGGTAGGGTGGGATAGGAGCAGAACTGCCACCTAAGTCTAAAGGGACTCTGAAGGTTAATTAGCACTTTTCTCAGGATGCAATCACTTGAAAAACATAGCAGTGCCTGATATCCTGACACCATGATAGTGTTGTGACTCTAACTAAAAAAAAAAAAAAAATCACATCTCCAGTGTACTGGGATCCAAAAATGCAGCCAGCAGTGGAAGTCCAGCAAGGGAAACTCACATTTGGCAGTATTTCCTTGTAGGAGGATCAATTGGTTGATCATTAACTTGGCAGGAACAATGCAAGTTTGTCTTCTCTAGCCTATACATGTTAACTGCAAATAATACACTACTTTAATTATAGGGATTTAGAGGGTGTGTTACAGGCACATACATAATGCCTAGAAAAAGTGTTTTATGTACCCATTCCAAAAATGTATTTTCATTTCTTATCTTATTAGTTCTGACTATGAATAAGATCAGGGAGCCTCTTACAAGAAGCAGTGGAATGAAAATTCTAGAAAAGCCATATAAACAAAAGTGACAGTATCAGATGATACTTTCTTGTGAAATATGGTCTCTCTGAATTGTATGAGGCCTGTCATTAATCTCAAAAAAATTCTTATTATTCCTTCAAAGGTGATTAAGGTAGAAAGACTATTCCATTTTAAATGAAAATGAACGTTGATAAAGAAAGAGCAAGAGAGAAATGTAAGCAACAACATATTTTCTTTGCATCCGAAAACATGTTATGTTTTAATTCTTTTTACCAGGCTTATCAACACAAGCTAAAGCTAGCCCTTATTGGTCAAAGTATTTTTGGACAAGAAGTTTATAACAAGCTGAGAAAAGAGGGGCATAAAGTTGTGGGCGTATTCACAGTGCCTGACAAGAATGGACAAGCTGATCCTCTGGGTAAGTGTAACTTTAATAAAAATGTTAAAATTACAGGCATGTAATCCATGACAAACTTGCATTTTCGTGAGAAGATGGTATCTACGTGGGAATGACTTGCATATATTGCCTTTACTGTACTGAATTCATCACAAGAACTATGCTTTAACAAACACAAGTCCCAGAAACAGTTTAAACCTGTCGGTTTGTCAGTATATAAAAGTTGTTTCTAACCATGTGGGGCCATACATCAAAATATTGGAAAAATAAAATTAATCTGGATACCTTATTTGACTGTACATCCTAGAGGTAATTGTTCTGAACGAGATCTGTACCTTAAAGCACAGAGCTGCTGAGTCTGTATTCAGGCACAAATGTCTGTCACTTGTTTCCCAGTGCTGCCCAGGACACTCATGGCATGGAGCCAAGACTGTTTGTCCCTGGCTTTCTGCCCTTTCTGACAAGTTTGCATGTGGCAGTGTAACTGCAGAGCCTGTTTTTCTTCAACCTGGACCATGGAAAACACATTAAAAATGTTACAGGAGGTTTTGCTCTCCCTTTTTTCCATTGTCAAGGTGTATAAGGATTTTCTAGACTTCTTCAAGAAAGAGCTGTTTCAGATTTGTACTCACTGTAGTTGTCGAAGAGAACCCAGCATGACAAAGGAGCTTATTTGGAACATCTGAATTGTCAACTTTTCTTTGGGATTTTTTTCTTCAGCGGCACAAAGATAGTTAAAATGATCAGCAAATAAAAGTGCCAGAATGAAATGTGAATATATGGATAATCCAAAATTAAAACTACATTCCATGAGCTCTCTCAAGTCTCTTTTGTTTTGTTTTGGTTTTTTTTCTGGTTTTGGTCTGGTCCTGACATGTTTTTAGAGAACTCTTATGAGGGAAGAATCAAACACAAATTTTGCTTACCTGGGCTGTGGCGCTCACAGATTAGCATATAATTCTCAACTCTACCTCATTAAAAGATTTAATCACACTTTGGAAGAATTAGAGGAGGCAACTTTTAGTTTAGAAAAAGAAAATTTGACTATCCAGCTCTGGTTGGATTACACTATATATAAATACTATATATATTATATTAGATATAATGTAGCATAACTTGGTTACAGCATATAAATTATTCTTGTACAGTCATTACACTAACAAATGCAACTAAGTAAATCTTCCAATATTTCAATTGTATATTTATTTTAACTAAACCATTGGATTAGTTTATTTCTCTCCTGATTGAAAAAAAAGGAAATTACTAGATACTTTGTCACTTTTTACATCCAGATGACTCAAAGACCTTAAGTCTTAAGTAGAATTTTCTGAAGTTTCTGTATGCTCAGACAACTACAGTTTTTGTTTCTAAAAGCCACTGCAGTTCTCACTAACTTCCACGGAATGATATTTAAGTAAGTCTTGACTTAAGACCTAAGTAGACACGCTAAAGATGTTTCAGGTCAACCTCAAGATCCAATTTCAGAAGTGAAAAAGAGAAAGTAAAGCACAAATATGTTTTTAGAAATTTAATTAGATTAGGTGAATTTTCCATAACTCTTCTCTTTTTCCCTTTTCTTCCTATTACACATAAAACTCAACATATGTAGAATTTGACTTTACTGTCCTATTCGGTGGTAAGCTATTAAGTGGTTGTGCAATGGAATTTATCAGACATCTAAAGATCCTCTCTGCAATTAGTGCAGTTGTTTTTTCTCACCTTTGAGTCTAGTTTTGGGTGTAGTTTATGTGTCTCAGAGATAAATGAAAGCATATCCGGAAGCCATCAGTAAACAGAATTTTGAAGAAATTACTGGTCTATCCGCTAGCATTGGTAATTATTTGCACCACATGGCAAAATGCTGCTGACATGTGTGAATCTGAGTTTTATGTCATCATATTCACATAAAAATTGCTGAAGGTGGAAGATTAAGTTCTGCTAAACCAAACCAGTTGCAGGCAAATGGACAAGAAATGAAGTGTCACTCTTAAGTAGTCAACAATAACATTCATCATTCTTTTCAGCTTTCATTGGTACTTATTAGCCAAGTCATAAGAGTGAACTTGAAGTTGAGAATGACAAAAGCTATAGGGATGAGAATCAAAGACAGGATAAATAAAATATATCCAAGCACAGAGGTTTTTAAACCTTTGTTTCACAGAACAGTACAAAGGCCCCTCTGTAATCACACACTTGATGATCTGCTTGAGTTGTCATGCTATGTATCTCTGATTTCAGTTTGAATTTTTAACACAAAACACGAATTAAAAAAAATAATTGTTCTTGCCCCTCAGCACTGGCAGCGGAGAAGGATGGCACTCCTGTTTTTAAGTTCCCCAGATGGAGAGCTAAAGGCAAGCCTATCCAGGAAGTAGTTGCAGCCTACAAATCAGTTGGAGCAGAGCTAAATGTCCTTCCATTCTGTACGCAGTTTATCCCCATGGATGTTATTGACTGCCCAAAACATGGCTCTATTATTTACCATCCATCCATCCTACCACGCCACCGAGGAGCTTCTGCAATCAACTGGTGAGTTTTGTGCTCGAAACTATGTGTTTGTCATTTTAGGATGTTGGTTTGCACCCATTACTCATGTAAATGCTGGCACAGTTCTGTTGACTTGCAACTGCTCTGAAGGAACCTCTCTGAAGCAGCTGACTATTTGGTTCATGAACTGCACTTCATACCTAAGATTTGTTATTGTTTCCAGTGCGAGTGCAGCTGTTATTCTGGAAAGATCGGTGATGTGATCTGTACATTCATATATTTTACTCACACAGGCAAACTGACAATCTGGAGTTTCTATAAAACAGGACACTGCCCTTGTGGCTCATCCCCCACAAACACTAGATAACTATTAGAATAGGGTTTGATGCAGAGCCTAAGATTTCACAGAATGGGAGAATAGAAGAGAATCCACAAGAATAAAACCTTATCTCGCTGTTCTTCTGAGCAATACACAAAGCTAGTTTCAAATTGTTACCGTGAAAGGAGTACACTGCAATAATGACCACAGTAGACTCATATCTAGCATTCTTGTGACAACAGAAATGCCATTATCACAGTGTTTAAATTCAATAAGAAATTTTCTAAATTTTCTCAATATAAAGAAACAATTTTAGAAGAATCTTGGAGGCAGCATGATGATTATCTGAAGACAGGGTGTTGTAGTTTCAAAGCAAAAGCATATTTTATTTTATTTTTTAAATTTTTATCCTTACTGGAAAAAATGGTAAGCTGAAGTAATTAAACAGAGGTGTGAAAGAGACTATTGCAGATGTAAGGAAATCCTTCTAAAAATGTCAGCTCTGTCCAAGTGAGTAGAAAAACAAAAGGGCATAAATTCTGGCAAATCAGGTGAAAAATGAGAGTCAGACAGTCCAGAAAAAAAAATCTTTTGTTTTGTTTTTAAGGCATAAAATTGAATAATAACAATTCACCCAAATACATTAAAGGTGGAAGGTATGTAAGGTTATAGAGGTGTTTGATTTAACGGAGGTGCTTACGAAAGAGAATACCATAGTAGGAGATCTGTATTGGTATTCAGGATGAAGGAGGTTAAAATGTTTCTATCCTACAGCCCTTCTTTGTGTAGAATAAGTAAAAACAATTCTCTTGAGCTAAACTGTGAGTAGAAGAGATTTTAGGTAAAGTGATGAATGAATAAGAGATTCTTATTCATTCAGGACCAGGGGACTTCCAAGCAAATTTGAAGCTGCAGATCTGAGACAACCTGCAGCATTTCTGTTTCTTAAGATCATGTTGGTACAGGTGACTGGAAAAACAGCAAGAGCAATACCAGTTTTAAAAGGGCTGGAAGAGAAAGCCAGGAAACTTTAGACCAGTCACTGTGGTTTCAAGCTGTAATAAAACATACACTATGCAAATGGGTAAATGTGATAATGTGAAAGTGAGATAAAATGAGAATTCAAATTCAAGGTTAAAAAACATAAAGAAATGTACACAAGGGGCAACCCCCCTCCGACTATATTTAAGCAGTATTAAAGTTAATTGTTGTGACTCAGGAAAGAGACCATCAAAGGATCTTAAATACTGTCTGCATCTCAGCTGGAACATGAACTAGATCTGTTTCAAAAAAGGCTAAAAAAGATGGTCAAGGTGTAGAACAGCTTTCATGTGATAGGAGACAAAGCACGGAGTCTTCAGACTGGAAAAGAGGTCATTGGGAAGGAAATATGCTAGCTGTGCATTAAGCTGTGAAAGACATGGAAAGGTGAACAAGGAATGATCACTCATTCTTAATCAAAAGTTATGGGGCAGCCAGCAAAGAGATCAGCTTGTAGGATTTGACCAGGAATAAAGGAGGTACTTTTGCTCCATGCAGTCTGTTATTAAATTGTGGTACTTCACACCTAGAGAGCTCCAGAAGGATGCTTTCGTGGAGGAAAAGTTCATAAAGATCTATTACACAGGAAGATGTAGATACAAACTCTCTTTCAGGAAGTTCCTGAACTGAAGGTTTCCAGAAATAGGAATGGACTGCAGTGTTGTATCACCATATCTTGCTCTATTTTGCATATTCCTTCTGTAAGCATCTGCTCCTGCCCTTCCCAGGTAAAGGCCGTTGCCCTGAGGCCTTTAAGCTAAAGTAGGATTTGGGCTTGGCTGACTATTCTTGTGTTTCACCCTCTGCTCTCATCACTACTTCTTTCATGTGTTGTGTCTACAGCCCTGGTGCTGATCAGGCTCTGTATCTCCACAGTATGACCAAGAAACCCTTTGAGAATCAGGCATGGCTAAAGGGGCACCAGGCACAAACAAGGTCCCTGAGGCTCTGAGAGTTCCTCACTCACTTCCTTTACATCTTTTTCCAGCTGCTGCCACTCTGTTATCAGCAGCCCTATGCGGAGGGAGCTGGTGGACAGGGGAGGGGGCACATAGTAGTTCTCATCCTGCCACCTGTTCAGCATCAGGGGCATTTGCCCATGAAACCTTCTTCTTCTCCAGTGCCATGCTGACGTTATCCACTTCTCACCAGTGATCTTTTTGGAATTTTTACATGATACAAAACACAAGAAGTGCTGCCTAATTGTGTGAAACATCTGATACAGTCTAGCCAAACTTATGTGTAAGCTCTGACTTCTGTTATACCTGCCAACTTCCCCGGTTGTCTTTGGAGATTGTCCCTTGTTCTGCACGTATGTGAGTTTTATTCCTTTCAATAATGTAGTTTTCAGTGCTTACCATTAATAATGAATTTTCCTGTGTATAAACCAGATGTTGGATGATCCTGTTACAATATAGACTGCCAAGGGAATGCTTCCATGAGATATGCATCACTTAAAACAGCACTGGTATTTACGTGCAGACAAATGGTTAAAATCATGCAGCAAATATTTTTTATCTCCATTTCTGGCTGCTCCCTTAAACACACTTTGGTCTGATTTTCCATTCGGCACATGCCGACGGAAAACTGGAATCTTTTAAGTGGCTGAAGTTCCCTTCAGATGCAGAGGCAGATCCTGAGCTGAGGTAAATCAGCATAGGTCTGTTCTAAGTGTTGCTATGTTCGTGCACAGCAGCTGAGAATCTGGCTGGATATTAATTCCCTTAATAACTTTTTTAAAGGAGTTGTATATTCATAATGTTCTACTCTGAGCTTAGCTCTTTTTCAGCTGTGTGACAACTGTACTTGCCTTTTTGACCTACAGATGAGCTGTGAGGCTTGGCTAATGCCATGAATTATTAAGATAATATGCTGTTGGATGCTTCCATCTTTCATATTATGTCATAACTACTGCACACCTTTTGCTCTGTGTGTCTTACCACTAATAATATTTTTGGAATAATTATCACAATGATCTGTGTGAAAGACAGCCTGGGTTCAGTTGCAGCATTTCTTATGTCATTAAAGACAGTTAAGGATTTTCTTTTCTGTCTTCCTGAGAAAATTAATGTGTAAGACATGAGGATATCCTTGACTACTGTTGTACTGTCTGTATTTACTGTAAGTCTTTTTTTCATGTCCAGGACTTTAATTCAAGGAGATAAGAAAGCAGGATTTACTATTTTTTGGGCTGATGATGGTTTGGACACTGGACCAATACTTCTGCAGCGAGAATGTGATGTTGGCCAAAATGACACTGTGGATGACCTATACAACCGGTTTCTCTTCCCAGAAGGCATAAAGGCTATGGTAGGTTTAGCTGTACTAAATACCAGCTTTTTAAGAGGAAAAGAGGTCGAAAGTAAAGGAAATATAGACAAGATGGATGCATTTGGAAAGAGATTGTGGTGCTCAGCCAAATCCTACACTTCAGTGAAGCTGTGCAGCTGCACAACAGCTGAGGATGTGACCTCGGAATATTTGTTGCTGACAGGAGGCAGAACATATTCTGTTTCCACAGATGGTGACAAGTTGAATTTGTTTGGAATGTGGCTCTTTCCATAGATTTCTTAAGTGTTTTTACAAGATGAAATCTTTTAAAGGCTCAGAGAGAGCAAAAAGTTAGTAGTGAGGTTTTTTTTAAGAAAAGAGAGGGTGTTTTCAGCTCAGAGCCCTGGTGGGTTGGCTTTGGATTTTGTGTGCGTGTCCTTTTTTGTATTTGTTTAAGTGAATAAAGGAAAATGAATAAAAAATACTCAGCATTGTTAATCAGAATTATTTTTTCTGTTTCCATTTAAATGCAGAGAAATAACTTTTTGCATAAAGAAAAAGGAAGAATTTGAAGGCCATCATACTAAACCACATTTTTGTCCTGCAGAGTTTTAGGCAGCTGCTGTAAGTTTTGTGACTAGGTACTGCCATCAAATTTTGGAGGCTATTTCTTTTGTAAAAGAAGTTTAACCATGTATGTATGTTAATCAGGGTGGCATTGGTCTCTTAGATTTTGGAAATCCTAGATTTAAAAAAAAAAACCCAAAGCAATTCACCTTGTGCCAGAAAGTCTTTTGCTGTCATTCACAAGTATGACTGAGGAAAAAAAAAGGTGAACCAAGCTAACATTAAATCTGTTACTCTCTCCCTCAGGTGGAAGCTGTACATCTAATTGCTGACGGTAAAGCCCCTCGTATACCTCAGCCTAAAGAAGGGGCCACATATGAAGGGATCCAGAAAAAGGAAAATGCAGAGGTAGTGTTGAGTAACACTGGGGTTTGTGCATACCATTAGAAAAGTTATTAACTCAGATTACAACAGTAGCGATATGAAGTTAACGTGAATTTTAACTCAGCAGCTTCCCCACCTCCTTCTCCTGGGATAACTCCAAGAATGAATGTAATGGAGCCTTAGGCTAAGTTGCTATTCCCTTTCAGCAGTTACATGTATTTAGAAACTTGGTGTCCTATTGGGGATCATACAGGCATCTAGAAGCACTGTCAGTGGATTCTTGGTAAGTTACCATACTTGTAAATAAAACATTGAACCAAGATTGGTCTTGTTGTTTACCAACAGGCCATATGAAAGTCTCTACCGGAAATAGAGCTGATGTTAGGAAAAGCAAATGTTGTCACCTTTCCTGCTAGCACCAAGGAAAAAACCCAACATAGGTCATGTAAAGGAACAACAGTTAAAAAAAAAATTTAAATACCCGTATAAGATAAGAATTATTTTATCTAAACACGTCCCCTGCATTAGCTGATCTTCTTTGTTGTTGGATAAGTCACCACAAAATGACAGTGAATGCTGCCTGTAAGATTTTCTTTTCCTTTTCTAGATCAGTGCAAAAGTGTTTTTTTTTTTAAAAAGTAAAAGTAAAAATTATTCCAACAATTTTGACCTGAAATATTGTAGATGATGGTTTCAATCATATTTCAATTCCTGACTTACCTTATGAACAAATAGCTTTGCATAAGGATATTTTTATTAATCCATAAAATATAACATAATGTAAAATAGTATAATATTTAAGGAGCTTTCTTGGAGAGAACTGGCCTAATCTCCCTGGTGTAAAACTATTTGCATTGGCTTAAAACTTGATTCTACATATTCTGTGTGTTTAGTCTAAGAAGGATAATGAATACCTGCGTTCTGTTATTTAATAGCTATTCTGATACCTCAGTTCATTTTGGCAGATTTGGTCACAATTATGTGAAGATAAAGCAATACATTTTCACTGGTGTTTCATATTAAATATACATGGCATTCCTAAAACATTATTTCTTTTTTCCTCAAAGTTTTGCAGGAATTGCAACTTGTAGTAGTGATTCCATTTATGAAACAATTTATAAAAGGGCAATACATTAGATTAGAAAGTATTTTAATCGAAGTTTGTAGATTTATTAAAGAACTTAGGATCCCAGAAATAAATAGATCATTTTGAGTAGAAGGTGATACCCCAGACATATTCTTATTTATATTCACAGTATGGTTATTAAGTTTTTTAACGATAGTATTAATTATTTAAGAATAAATACTTAGTAGTAAGAGTTATATTTTAACTATATTAGTGTGAGAAGAAGAATCTATGAAAAGGTATAGACCACAGAGAGCACAGAAGTGCTAAGAGCATCCCATTTGGAAGGTCTTTGATGATTAGCCATCTGGAGATTGCTGATCTTCCTTTAGACCAGACCCTTTCTGTGTTCTTAAATACATGAATGGTTGAAAGAGAAGGAGCGAAGATTTGTAATTCTTGTATAGGAAAGCATTACTAACTTGATTCATACCTAAACAGAGAAGAACTAGCTGGCATGTCTTGATTTCCTAGATCTCCTGGGACCAACCTGCAGCATCTTTGCACAATTGGATTCGAGGGCATGATAAAATGCCTGGAGCATGGACAACAATAAATGGCCAGGTATGCTCTAAAACCCAGAAGAATATTATTCTTTTCTACAACCTCTTTTTGACCCTTTTATATTACAAAATTAAAAGTTTCTGCATACAAGTGAATACAAATGAGAGTTACATTGAAGTAGCTCCAATTTGATGACCATATGTTTTGTATATACCTAGAACAGAATGTTCTAAATAAAATGTACAGAACAGAGTAGTTAAGAGTTTTTCAATCATAGATTCATTTAATTTGAAGAAAGAAAAAAACAGTATCTGAAAAAAAAACGAGGCATGATACAAAGGTGAGAAGAGCAGACCCAGACTGTGCCAGTCATTTTGGGAAGCAGACATGCATTACAGTATAATGCAACCCATGCTGTACAGTGGGCAACATCACAGTATTGACAATACAGTGAAACACTGTGAACTACTGAAATAACAGGGGCTTTTATTTTAAGGAGATTTGGGTCTAGGTGATTTGCAGGAATAAATGTATCTCATTTTATCCAAAACCAACTACTTCCTTCTTCCTTTTAGTGTATTAAGGATACTATGTATTAGATTCACGTTGTACTTATGTAGTGTTTTAAAATCACATTATCCAGATTTTGTTACTTATTAGTCATCTACTGGTAGGCTGCTCCAAAATCCTGGTTCTGCTCTGATGTCCAGGAACTGTTGCAGATTTGAGAGGCCACAAAGAACAGAAGAGCCCAAGAGAGAGGCAGTGTTCAGCATTCCCAGCCTGGGAGCCGAGCCGGACTCCACCAGTCACAGTCAGGTTTCTGCTGGTCTCTCACTCTGGGCATTCACTGATAAAAGCTGCTTCCCTTCCTGCTCTGGTTCCAGCATGCACTTTGTTACAGCTAAGCAGCTTTGCAGGTTTAGACAGCTTGAGAAGTATTACATGTTCTGGGTTGTAAAGATCTAGGAATATTGTTGTAACATGTTTTCCACGTGCAGGTACTTTTATTTGTATTTTATTAAAGCTTCAAAACAGTGTCATATAATTGCTAAAATTTTAGAGCATCGATGCCTTTTTAATTACATACATTACCTTTATTTTTAGGTGGTTACATTTTATGGGTCATCATTATTTGATGCTTCAGTGCCTGCTGGACAAGAGCTGGCAATAAAAGGTGCTTCAAGACCTGGACTTGTAACCAAAAATGGTCTAGTCGTTTTTGGAAACGACGGGAAGATGGTAAGTGCTCATTTGGCAAACATAAGCATGGATGGAATAACTTTAGCAGGAAGTGCAAGTGGTGTGGACTTGTCAGGGTACACAAATCCATCTGCTAATGACAGACAGGCGTTTGGAGTTTATTGCCTGGAGTTTATCAATCCCCTGCCATGCTATAGAGAAGACATTCATGTTTTGCTTCTCATTCAATCCACATTCATTTCCAGTGTGGAGTAAAATGTACTAATACCAGGAGAGAATCTGAGAATCAGGTAAAAGTGGTTTGTGCTGAATTGCCTGCATCATATCAACTTTCCTTCAAGCCATTTATTTTCTGTTCCAATAACCATATTAATGCCTAAAAACTCTTCACATGAGGATGTACTACCTCCCAGACAATTTAAAATCATATCTTCTCATTTCTCAGGTACTAGTGAGAAATCTGCAGTTTGAAGATGGAAAAATGATCCCTGCATCTAGATACTTCTCTGCTGATGAAACAACTACCCTGGAACTTACAGAAGAGGAGAAAAAGATGGCAGAAGATATTAGGGTAATTCAATAAACTGCTTTAGTAGGGTATTACTTCATACAAAAATATTGCATACTTATTATTTGCAAGGCATATCGTTTTTTTAGTCATGCAAATTGTTTTTTGATAAAATATACTCAATATGGGGGTGAATGTTTAGCTATTGACATTAATTCAGGTGAAGCTGGGATTTCACTAGGGTACTTGTATGTCACTGTACAAGGTTTCCTTTCAGATACAAGTGATACAAAGACAGTGATTGGGGCATCAGTTATGGTAAATATCTGTCAATGATGAAGCTGGGAGTGAGGAAAAACAAATGGACCTTCGCCTCACAGCAGTGAGTTTTTCAACACTGATAGACTTGGATACTTCTGGAATCCTTTCTTCACTGTGGTGTTAATCACTAGGATGTGCTCAGAGTGGTCCTGTTGGACAAGCTCCAGGGGGTTTTAGAACAGCAATCTGAAAGCAAAAAGCCTCAGCTTTCTCACTGTACCTGTGTGCACTGTCTCTTCTACCACAAGCACACTCAAGGGGCTATCTGGCAGAGGGTTGGGACAGCTGGAGCCAAAAGCTCTCATAGCCAGAGAGGCACTTTTCTGCCCTCTCTTGAAATCCATCCCTCTGTAGCAAATACCAGGGGCTTAGCTGAAAGCCACATTTGTCAGGAAAGTTTTGTGCCAGAGCAGATGAGTCGTAAATGTCCTCCCTTTTGCTAATTCTGCTGCAGGTTTATTAACTTTTGGCACAGGTCAGGCAGCTTGATGCACTAATGTTTTAAACTGCTGCTTCAAGATTACCCCGAACCTGCTTGCCAGCAACCTAAGTGCTGCCTGGAGCTGTTGACTGATTGAGAAAATAGCAAAAAGAAATATAAACTCATCAGTTCATGACACTACCTGCTAATTCTGAAACCTAATTATAATTAATTGAAATACTACATTGACAGTTATTTAACTATTCATTTTGCCATCTCGTGCATGCGGCTTAAACTACTTATCAGCTCTGCCCAGGGGCCTGAAATGCCATCAAACCAGTCACAAAGTGCTCCAGGCTGTCCTTGCCTCTATGGACAGTGTCTTCCATAATGCAATGGGAAGTTGTTATTTGGAGGATAAAAGTCTTTTAAAAATGGGCCTGAAAATTGTGGAATTGTACCATTCTTGGTTTCTTGCCTGATAAGGTAAAATTATCATGGACAAAATAATAAATTTTGATATTTATGATCAGCCAATTGTGCTCAAAAATTTATTGTCTGACACCAGGTCTCTAGACTGTTCTAGACCCTTGTAAAATAACTTTGTCTTTTAGAAACCTTCGAAATAATACATGTTGTAGGCACAGATACCATGAAAAATACAGTTTGATAAATACTTCTTGTAATTAGAGGATTAATGATTATTGCCTCTGTTATTTTTATGTATTATTAGGCTATTTGGAAGGGAATTTTAAGCAATATTGCTGCAATTGAGGATTCCACAGACTTCTTTAAATCTGGAGCATCCTCTATGCATGTTGTCAGGTAAAAAAATACTCAAAATAACAAAACTTTGAAGCCAAAGTTGATGAAAATGAAGTTGTCACTGTGTTTTTAAATCAGGGTTGATCAATTAGTGTTAAAAAAAATAATCCCACCATATTTTCCAATACTCATAACTATTCTCTTTCCTACCTTTCAAAACATGGTACAGTTCCTCTCCCAAAATTAGGAGGTATTGATGTAATCCTGCTCTTCCTACTGAAGGAAGGTTCCTGTTGACTTCAGGAACATCAGCTGCAAGGTGGGGCATGGTGATGCTCCAACCTGCCTGCATGCAGCGACAGGCATCTCAAGACCAGGGGACTGATCGGAGATCCAAACAAAGAGCTCCCCACAGGGAAAGAGGAGCCTTTCACACAGAGAATTGAGCCCATGCTTACCAGTGCACTGAGTTCTTCGTGGTTTGGGTCACCTCATTTACCTTCTGTTTGCAACTCAGATGTTCCAGGCCATAGCTTAAAACCAGCATTTCAGGTTTTTTTTAAACAAACGGGTTACCAAGCTTATTACTTACCAATCTCAGTGTCCTCCATATATTGGTAGAGTAGTCCCAAATACTGTTTTCCAATAGTATATTGATATCTGCTATCTGTCATTTATTTCCAAAAGTTTACCTAAGAGCATTCCAGACCTGACATTTTCTTTTCCGTAGCACCCCCAATTGAACTAACATGTTCCAAGAAAATGCAGCAACTTCTTTGCCCTTGTGGTCAGAGAAACATACAAATATGTTCACATGCATAAAAACTGGTGCCCAGTCTTGATCCCTTTCGACCTTCTAATGATTCGATTATCTGAAGAATTCTTTGATTTGTAATTTGTAAATTTGTTCTCTCTTCAAAATCTTTAGAATGCTAGAAGAGATCAAACAGAAATATAGTGGACTTCAACTACAGAATGAAGATGTGTATATGGCCACTAAGTTTGCAGATTTTATTCAAATGGCTGTCAGAAAATTCAGAGGAGAAGACAAAGAGGAAGAGTTAGTAATTGATTATGTAAGACCTTTTATTTTCCCTTTGTTGCTTAGTCTTTCTTGGGCCTTAGGGAAGGGTAGACAATGGATTTTATTAGACTGCTTGATGCAGTAGGGAAGCAAACAAATATTTAGTTACGTAAACGTTTATATATTTGCATTTTGGAATAGAAGTGTATATGTAATGTCACTTACAGCATTCCAGAATCCAGGAGATCAAGAGCAGGCAGTAGAGTAGCTCACACCTGGGCACATATTCCTACCTCCCCTGCACTGTCCTGCCAGTGTGCATCAGCCAGAATGGTTCCTGACCCTCTGCTTTTCAGGGGCACAGTGGCAGAATTCTCTCCTAAGAATCTGTTTGAAAAATTTGCGTGAAAGGAGGATTCCGTGTCTTTTTAAGTCGTTAAGCAAGTCCGGTTTTCTTGAATCGGAGAATTAAGCACTTGATTCAGCTACACTAAGACCGGTCTTAACCAGTGTTTTGTATTGGTTTGAACATAGAAATCCAGGGGTAAAAAAAATACAGAAATCTGCTTAACTGGCTCAGAGCGTGGTCATTAGCATTGAGGGAGAATATGGTTTCCATCGCATTTTACTTCTAACAGCCATATATAAATGCTAAAATGCATCTGGATATTGGTTGCAGATATCTAAAGCTTGTTAAGCTGCATTAGAATATTAGTTATGAAAAAACAAAATCAATTTGTTGTTCATTTCACTCAGGTTTCAAAAAATATTAACAACATGACTGTGAATATGCCATACCAATGTTTCATAAATGGGCAATTTATAAATGCTGATGATGGAAAAACATATGACACTATAAATCCAGCAGATGGATCAGTAAGTAATTTCTAAATATGAACAATACCAGTTTATTTCAATTTTTTTGCCTATTAAAAAATCTAAAGCATTACCTGAATATTGCTAATTTTAAAACTATACAGTACATATTAAACAATCTCTAGAAATAATTTTAAGTTTCAATTTATTTCACAGCGTGTGTATTCTACACTTTTTCCATTTCAGACAAGCTGCAAATGCAAAAATAACCTACTTCCCCTTCAATTATTACATTAATTTCCATACCTACCTGTATGTTTTACCTTGTTTTCATTCTTGTTTAAACTTTGCTGAAGTTTAGTTGGCTACCTAGCCGGAATTTCACCTGGAACTAACCATCTTCTACCCTAAAACTGAGGGGGATGGGCTAAACCATGACAAGTTGCTAAGGAAGTGTTTCCTTTAGGATATTGAATATATATATCCTGTCAGGAATCAACTTCTTTATTTTATTTTATTTTTTTTTTTTTACAAATCTGATGTTAGCGTGACATTAAAATGTCCAATTGAATTCCCAGTAAGAAAAATAACTTTTCAATAGGAAAATACATACAGTTGCACTTCAGTCCTGAACTACCGAATCTTGGTTGAGCAACTCGTAACTGTGAATTATAAATAAGAGAGGATATTCTAATCTCCATGTAATTGTCATGTAATTCTAGAGTAAATAAATTCTGTTGAAATCAATGACACAAATTGCTCTATCATCAGAAGTCAGACTCTGATACTTTTCCTGAAACTCATTATAGAATGGAATAAAAGTTGCAACAATTCTGTATTAGAATGTACAATGTGTGTAATTATGAAACACAATCATCATAAAATACTGTGTGTTTATGGTGATTTATGGTAACAGAAGCTCCATTCCTTAGAAAGAGAAAATGTGGGAGTTGTTTTAGGATGTTTAGATATTAGGTCATAACACCAGCTTTTGTAGTATCACATTGGTTTTACATAAGAAAGAGAGGGTGAAATCCAATGGGACAATGCACCTTGCTTTGAAGAAGAGAAATCTAGGAATCTGAGTCCCTACAGTGTCCTCCAAATTCTGCCACCTTACTTGTGTCTGAGCTTTTTGCAGCCTGACTCACCCATGACAACTGCATGGCTGAGAATATTAAGTATTTGCTTATACCCTTTCAAGAAGTTTAGGAGGAAGGAGTAACACTCTTCATCCCAACGTTTCATTTTGAGCTAACACAGTGCTACCTTTGGACAGATAATAGCCAGTGTATCTTCTGCTTCACTGGCTGATGTTGACAAGGCAGTGGCAGCAGCAAAGGAGGCATTTGAAAATGGTGAATGGGGAAGAATGAATGCCAGGGAAAGAGGGCAGCTCATGTACAGGTATGTAAAGGACAGCTTGTGTTTGTTTCATTTTCTCAATCTTATTGGTTTGTTTCTCTGAAGAATTGTTGTGTACATTTTCTGAATATGATGGATATTCATAATCCCACTGTCAGAGGATCCAGACTAGCCATCTGTTCATCCCCTGATTTACTTCACCCTCAGGTCTTATTTGGCCAGTATTCCTTGTGGCAGAGAAGAATCTTGTGTTGTCTCACTGCCACCATTCTTTCACAATTATTTATCAATAGAAACAAAGAATTTGAGGAAAATGTATTTTAAATACTTGATGGTTTAATTTTATCTACATGGGTTTTGTTGCAAGGATTGAAAATTCCCTTGTGAAGTCCATACCCTTCTGTAGCAATGAGGCTAAGTTTTAAAGACAGAGCCTACCTGGGTTAGGTAGGCAGAGATTTTACCTTGCTAAGGTTGCCTGCATCTGTACTCCGTAGAGTAAAAAAACTACTACATTGCATGAATTTTGAATAGATTGTAACTGATGCTAGATATTTCCAGGATCATATTCCATTATACTTCTCATCTGGCTAAAGACCCGCTCTAGGGAATGTGTTAAGGTCTGTAGTGGAAGAATTGTCATGGGCAGAAATTCTCTAAGCTGAATCCAACATTTATCTGGGACACTTCTGTCTCTCTTTTGTATCTGTTTCACTGTGTCTAGAGAATGCCTGGTTCTCATTTTGGCTGTGTTATTATTGGGTCAGAAGATAAGATGAATGAATGGTATTTTAATGGTGGGTTTTGATGGACAGATGGTCATGCTGGCTATATATTGTGAGAGTGATACTGGAGGCAGCTAATAGAAGCCCCATTATTATAGATTCTTCACATGCAGCATGATTTATCTGATGCCTGACAGCAAGCAAACAGAGAACAGTCTTGCAAACTTCAGATGACTAGAAGCTTTAGAGCTTCCCTATGAAGAAAACCTCTTTTGTGGAGCTATATGAAGAGCTTTCCTTGCTTTTTCAGTTCTAGAACATTCAAATGAATGAGTAGACATGAGTAAAGAAGCAGATTGCTACTTTCTGCCCCAAGGAGCTCATGAAGGAGTAGATCCTGTGTATCAGACAAATTCCTGTTGCAGGGTGTAGTTTGCAGATTCGTCGACATTACTGTTGGACCTCCTGGCCAACTAAATTGTGCTGAGGAGACTGCATGCTTATATATAGGGGAAAGAAGGAATTTTTTTCACCTTCAAAAAAATACAATCTCCAGTAGCATGCCCATACACACTGCTATGCCAAGCCTTTATTGTGCTGTGCCAGGAGGCTTGCCCTGGGCATCAGAATACACAGGAGAAGCAGGATCAGTGACACGGTTGGCAGCTGCAGGATGGTGGCAGGCTGTGCATTCCGATAGCAAGGCAAAACAACAGTCTGGCAGCTTGGCTGGGTGCAGGGGTGGGTCGCTGCTCTCTGCATAACATCTGTGAGGATCTGGAAATTAAAGATCCATCTGATTCAGAGGTCTGGAATATGCAACTCGAAGATGATTCTGTCCCCATAATGGTTCAGCCTGGCAAGACAGGAAGGAGTACAGAATGCATTCCACGTCTGTCCTCTGGCAGCTAAGGAAGGGTAGCACAGGAAACGTGATGCTGCACTTGAGAAAACATATTCAGGCAAGTGAATATGTTTTGCTTAGTGTATGCAGCAGATCATTTGTTATCACATTAATAGAGCTGTAGGACTTTTTACTTAGTGGAATGCTTTGGATGTAAATTCCCCTGCCCTCTTTTACCATATCCTTATGAACCTAGTAAATATAATCAAAAATAAAAAAGTATCAAAATATGCCATGCTTTACAAGACATTGCAGCCATCTTAGCAAAAGAGAATGAAAGCAAAGCCAGAAATTCTGCTTGTCTTATAAAGTGTGTGACCAGGCTGTGGAAAAAGGCCTGCACGACTCTTTTAAAAGAGTTGAGTAGTCATCACAGCAGAAAATGGGCAAGTCAGAACTGAACATTAAATGCACCTGATCACTTAAATTTTTCACAAGTGTGCACATATTCAAAGCATGCACAAACTTGTGTTTAATTTCTATTAGGAATGTAGAGTGAGAGCCCAAGTTAACTCTGCCCTGAAGAGAAACTTTTAAGGTCTTAGAGCTACCACTCTGTGTTTTACGCTTGCAAGATTTGCAAACATAACTATTTTGGGTATATGGAAAATGCAGCTTCCCTATACCCGACAGGTTATCCCTGGATTAAACTCTTGGCTTTGGTGACTGGCTCTCTAGGTTAACTATAGCAGAGTATTTATGTTGCAAACCATTCCCTGTATGAATAAAAGCTCTCTCTGGACCACCTTAATTCAAATAAGGGTCCTTTCGTCTGGCCTCTGTTTTGAACCAGAGATTTTGAGTGCTGAACCAAAGAGAAGGTTTGTACCATTAAAGGTCCTAGATTTGCTGCTTCATCTTAAGAAATCATTAATAGAAGATATTAAGCACACTTTAAATGGAGCCTTCTCCTTTGTTCCTGGTGTGCCATATCCGTTCTTTTACACAATGCTGCCAATGCCCCGACCTGTCTGGAAGGTACTGTTAAAACAGGTATTAAAGAGCATTTTTCCACATCTCTGCAAATGCAGAATTTGCATAATGGAAAAATAGGTTTCACTCCCAGTTATGAATTCTCTTTATGGGATCTCAAATGCACTTTTTTAAGCTCTTAAAATCACATGGGAGAATTGATTATATGTCTTAGTACCAAACCACAGAAGGAAGCTTAAGCAAAACATTGATGCGGGTGAAGGAATGTGAATGTGAATGTGAAGGACCGAATGTGAAAATTCATTGATGCAAAACAGACCTGAACAAGGGACCACTAAAATAAAAGTAGTGCCTCATAAGTATAGGTATCAGTCTGTGCAGATGCATTTTTGAGACAACCTGATGGTTATTATCAACTTAGTAGTTGATACAGCCCTACTTACACTTCACTGTGTTGTTTCATAAATCTAACAGATGGAGAACTTTGAGGCCCAAGAAGACCATTGGGAGATTTTCAAATGTACCAAGGCATGTAAAATTCAATTTGTATTACAGGTTAGCAGCTTTGTCTTTGGACATGTGGATGCCTTTGGAGCTTCTAACATTTAAATATTTTAGTCCAAGTTCAGACAACACAAAACAGCATTATGAAGCTAGGTTTCTCAAATCTTAAGCGAGAATCCTAATTACTCCTCCTCGGTACTTTTGATTACTTGACATTCCTTGTTATTGTGTATTTGCTTTCTGACTTACTGGTCTTACTTTCCATAACTGGCTCCTTATAACACAACAGAAAAAAAATTCTACTTATGATATTATTTACAAAACCATAATTGAACAATCAGGTAAGTTTACACTGTTCATGTCTTCATTCAGTGTCCACTACAGCCGATGTGAAGACATCTACTCACTAATGGGCAATTGTTCAGTCCCTTACTGATGTCAAGAAGCAGTTGCTCCTGTACTCCACCTCCAAATTCAGTGGGAATGGTATTTTAATTATGATTCTTTGCTATACCCAATATAATTTTAGGTTGTCAGTGGTTAGATGCCATTTCTCTTTGATGTGGATTTTTGACATTTTTATTAGACTTGCAGACCTGATGGAAGAACATCAAGAAGAGTTAGCAACAATAGAGTCTCTTGACTCAGGAGCTGTCTACACTTTAGCTTTGAAGACTCATATTGGAATGTCTGTGCAAACATTCAGATACTTCGCTGGATGGTGTGACAAAATTCAGGCAAGTGAATGTGTAAAGGAAATAATCAATGGCAGTACTTCTCTACACTTCTTTTTTGTTGTTGTTTTTCTGAAACAGTGCCAAAAAGCAATAAAAGGAAAAAGTAATCGAGGAATCAAAAACTAAAGCACAATTAGAATTTTACCTAGAATGGGTCTCCCTGTCAATAGAAAAGGGTAGTCCACCTCCAGCTGGAGAATATGGATTTAGAATGTGACTCTAAATATCTTAAGAAATCAGCTGAGGTGTCACAGTGGATATGCATGTTTAGTCAGCACTTGATTATTAATGGGACAGAATATTGTTGTGTTCATCATGCAGGTAAGTGCAGAGACTCAAGTGCTATGCTATGGTCTGACCAAGGCCTGATGGCACAGCATGTGGCACAGGTTCAAGAACATTTCCCCAAGTATCTTTAAGATCCACAATCAAGAACATAATTCAGCTCTTTTTTTGTCCATCAGACCCTCACTTTATGGTCATCCATACTGTTGTTATCTATGCTTTTATTTCATGCAGGAGTTGACTGCAACATCCGCAGTAGGAAATCATGCAGTGCAAAAACGCTTGTGGTTTTGAAGCCTACTCTGTAGCTTTCCAAAACATACTTACATGGCAAATCGACTTGAATAAAAATTATTAAACAGTATGAAGATTTGTCCCTCCTCTGTCTTTTAGGGTGCTACAATTCCAATTAATCAGGCCCGGCCAAACCATAATCTAACTTTCACCAAGAAAGAGCCAATAGGGTAAGTATCACTTTTTTCTTCATAGTGACAGCCTTGACATGCAGAAAAGCCATTGAAAAGCAGCCACCAAGTATGTAATCTTTCCCTGTTTTTTCCCTACTTTAAGTGTCTGTGCAATTATTATCCCCTGGAATTACCCACTGATGATGCTTGCATGGAAGAGCGCAGCATGCCTGGCTGCAGGCAACACGCTCGTACTCAAGCCAGCACAGGTAAAAGCAAAAAGGAATATACAGATGGCCCAGGTGCCTCTGTGCAGGAAAAATAATTCAGGCAATCTAGCAGATTTCACCCACAGATTGATCCATCGTATGTACCCATAAGTTGACCGTGTCATATGTTTTAAAGTGCATGTATAATAATGCAAATTGCCACGATGATACAAGGTACTGATTGTCTCCAATTCTGCTCTGGTGCTACTCTCATTTTCAAGAATGAATTATTTTCCACAAGAAGCCATCACTTTTAATTTGTCAATACTGTAAGGAGGGGAATATTGCATCAAAACTAAGATGTATTGAATGTAAAAGATATCATGCATTGAATTAAGAGAGGAGACCTCATCCAAATGTTTCTGCTTAGGTCACACCTCTGACTTCCTTGAAGTTTGCAGAACTCTCAGCTAAAGCTGGATTTCCTAAGGGTGTTATAAATATTCTTCCTGGTTCAGGTAAAACTTCAACTAATCATTTTTCTGGGAAGAGAAGGTCATGCTAAAACTGGTGAACTAGGACTTTACCTATTACATAAGCACATGTATCTCCACAGCTAATAGGCTTGCACCTATCTCATACAGTGATTTCACATATTTTCAGAAGAGAATTGGAAAAACTTGTATGTCACCTGGCTCTAGTTGTTGGTAAGAGCTGTCAGCCTATGCCCTTTGCAAATTCACACAAACAGCATGAACAGTCTGGAAAAGAATATGTTACAGAGAAACATGTTTCACTTGATTTTAAAACTTAATTTTTCTCCTTATCATTACTTGGAAGTATTTAAATGTGACTGTGAGACTTAGAGCAAGTTGATAAGATGCGTATTGATCACTATAGGTGAGTCACAGTCCATACTGTGTTACCTAATGTCACCATTTTCCTCTTTCCCCTAAGGAAGAAAAGTGACAGAGCAACTGTATGGATCAGGCTTGGTTACAAATTAGATAATTCCACATACAGTGGAATATTGGGAAATTCTTTAGTCTAAACACATGGGGGAATTTGGAGGCACTAATGTGATCCAGGTTAACTAATATGAAATATTTCAAAGTGATATGAAAAAAGCTGTAAATATAAATAAGGATGTCTTCTTGTACTTGATTGACATATTCTTAGCTCCTTTTGTTTTACAATGCTGCTGCTGGAGTAGTAAAAATTCCCTGTATACTGTCCTGTTACACTGTTTTCCTCACCCTAATAGGTGGCTTAGTGGGACAGCACCTGTCTGAACATCCAGATGTTCGCAAAGTTGGATTCACTGGTTCAACACCAACCGGTAAACAGATCATGAAGAGGTACTTTCAGCAAAAGATTCATAAATAAACACTGCTTAATCTAGTCGTGAAGTATCTTATTAGCTATATTGTGCATGCAACAGTAATGAAAAAGAATAACTGCACATGGTTGTTTACTGCTGTGTAGAATTCTCCTAAGTCACTATTGCAAAATAGGCATTTATACACTTTCACTGGTTATGATTCAAAGGAAATATGTGAAATAAGATATTAAAAATTGGGTTTCTATGATTATTTTTATTTTTTACAGTGCAGCTGCTAATCTGAAGAAAGTTTCTCTTGAACTTGGTGGTAAATCACCACTGATCATATTCAGCGACTGTGAACTTGACAGAGCCGTAAAAATGGTAATGTTACTTCAAAGTAAAATATATTCAAAGCTTTTGTGATACGTCCTCACAGCATTGCAATATTCTTCTTGACTTGCCAGAAAACCTACGAGGGAGCCCTTGCATGAAAAACGATGCAATCTGTTAGAAAACAGGCTCGGTTTCTTTTTCTACAGGATGTTTCTTTCTGCCAGCACAATCAAACTGTCCTTGCTGCACCAAAAAGGCAGGGATCGGTACTACAAGAAATATACATTAGAAAAGACAACAAAACGAGGAATTGAGCTCCCTGCTGGCATGTAGTTCTTCATTCATCATCAGCCATAATAATTCACCTTCCCAACCAGCCCTAATGTTTGAAGTTCATAAATAAGTTGCGCAAATGAGAAATTGAGTGGATTTAGGGAGCTTGTTTCCTGCTCAGGTGATCTCGTTCATCAAAATGACATCGGATGCAGTTTGCTCGCTGAGAAGTAAACAAAGTTCTTCCACACTGTTCTTACCCAAAATGCTGTTTCTGTGAACTCTCTAAACCAGCATAAGTAGGTACTGCTACCAAGAAGAAACTATTATACACTTTCACCATTTTTGGAGTGCTTTTTGTCAGGACAAGAGTCTGAGTGACTGCACAGTGAAGTATACATGGAAAATAATAAAAGCTGGAACTTTGCAGACAGTGCACTGCTTGGGCCCACCACTGTTCTCACCTGTAGAAGTGAGTGGGTGATGCAGAGCCTGGCCTATTCCTGACATTGCTGGCTTTAAATGATTGTGAGTCAATGCTTTTTTGCCACACACTCAACACTGACACATGATTCTGGTTATAACTACCAATGCCAGCAGCCTAGGCCTTTCCAACTGCCAGAAAACTACTTTTTAGGGATTTTATTTGCCCTGCTCTTACTTCCCCCATTTCCCTAAGCCCCTGGAAAATCAATGGCAGGTATCAGTTCTTGCTAAATAAAAATAAAATAAAAACTCACATCTTCTATGTGATGCTGCAGCCAGTGTTTCTGTGGAAGGCTGATGGAAATAGAAAGAGCAGTGCTCAGGGGTTTATCCTGAGCTATGTGTCTCCACAGAAGTGTGTTTCCCAGTTATGAGATCAGTCTGAGGGTCACAAACACTGAATGGAACCCGAGGGAACAGAATGAAAGGCAGACTGAACAAAAGGATGTATATAAATATTAATGTTTTTTTCCCAAACAGGGTATGGGAGCAGTATATTTCAACAAAGGAGAAAACTGCATTGCAGCTGGCAGGTTGTTCGTGGAAGAATCAATCCATGATGAGTTTGTTAGTAAAGTGGTAAGATATTCAAGGACTAAAGTTTAAGGAATGTTTTACTGTGGCAGAAAGATCCACTGGTTTTATAGACACTTATATTTCTTATTTTCAGTTGCTTAATTTCTTGTTATTGCTTATGATATGCAATGCTGCTTATCAGGAACTTCTTACAGGGTTAAGAGGAGGCATTGAAGGGAGATATTTGCATCAGTAATGCACAGATAAGTGACATTTAAATAGATACTTCACCTTCAGTGATAGCTCATATTTGACTAGGAAAGTAAGATTAAAAACAATTACTGAACTTAGGTCAATGTGATTGAAGAAGGCTGCTGTGAAGTTTAAAAAAAAGGCATACTGGAAGTATACCTAGAATAATACAAAGGTCACTTCCAAAAATCCAATAGTCACCACACTGTACCATTGGAGAATTCATTTATTGTGCTCAAGAACAGGAAATCACCATCATAACTCATTTACCACTGATAAAAGCTAACATTTTACATGCCTGTCTTAATAGCAGGAGATATGAGATGAGCACTGCATCAAAAACTTTCAGAAGTAACTAGAGATTAGAAACAAAAGACAAAGCCTCATTTTAAAAAGGGAAGAACATTACATCTTCTAAGAATCCAGTTCCTTTCTTAGAGCTTATCTTCATAGGACAAAAAAATGCAGCATCACAAATCTCTGGTCAGTTTAACAGCTATTTGTTATGTAACTTCATTTTAATTGGGTAACCCACAGGTTGAAGAAATAAAAAAGATGAAAATTGGTGACCCACTTGACAGATCTACAGATCATGGTCCACAAAATCACAAGGCACATTTGGAAAAGCTGCTGCAATATTGTGAAACTGGAGTAAAAGAAGGAGCCACTCTTGTGTACGGAGGAAGACAAGTACATAGACCAGGTAAAATACTTTTCAGAGGTATTTGGAACTTTTACACTTTATGCAAGAGCCATCACAGTTGTCTCAGCTGCATTACATGAAGCTGCAATATCATGGGAACAGTACTAGGTGAGCTCATGACAACACAGGGCTTTCAAGTCTCACCTTATGAGAAGCTGCGCAACTGAAGTGTAAGTTGTGACATTGAATCAGAGTCTAGTCTGTATGGGGATGTTTTGCTTATTTTTTCCTGTTAAGGCTTTTCTTGCAACACCCTTGAACTCTCCAGAGCCATAAGTATAATTATATTCCTTTAGATCACACTAACACTAAGGCTGACTGAGGAAACTACTAGCAGGGGTATTATTATCAAAAGCTTTTTTTGCAACATAGACAACATGCACACCAAGTTCAGTAGGCAGACATAAAACCAACCTTTTGTCATGGACATCTGTCCTTCTTTAATAATGAAGAAGAAACACTTACACCAGAGTTTCAAAACATAATGACTGCATCCCTAAATAAAATGAAAGTGGAGACTCTTAACTATAGGAAATCTGTGTAACAAAACTAAATGGGAAATCTTAGGGAAGGGAAGGGCATTTATATAAAATCTCTGAAACTTATTTTACCCACTCAAAGTGGAATACAATCACTTACCAAGACATAGGATTGCTTGTGTATAACACCAGGAGGACAGTTCTTGATTGGCAATGATAAACTAGACTTTGGACAGGTCTTTACACCCTTCAGAAATGAACATTATGAGGCAATCCTTCGCCTCAGGCATGTATTTTTCTTTTTGGAATATACAGATCTTTATGGCTACAGTGGCCTCTGTGGCATGCTGTAACCTTGTCTTCCTGCTGTCAGAGTACAGGATCTTCTCCTGAGGAGTCACCTGGCCTGTGGCATGCAGACCTTCTGGCCTGGCAGGGAACAGCATGTGTTGTAACTGATCCATACAGGCCAGTCTTTTGCCCTTTTTACTGACATTTCTCTGGCGCTTATACACATGCATTTCCATTCACACTTCATTCACATCTGTTTTCTGTTTCAAGCTGCAACTTGAAGTATGGCAAAGAGATGGCCTGGACAATAGGGAACCATTAAGCACTTTTACCATGCTCAAACGATGTTCTGTCCTCTATTTAGGTTTCTTCATGGAACCCACTGTATTCACAGATGTTGAAGACCATATGTACATTGCCCAGGAAGAGTCCTTTGGTCCTGTGATGGTGATTTCTAAATTTAAAAACGGGTATGTTCTCCTCTTGTCACTGTTCGAAACTTTATTTTCCTATTTCCATCCTAAGTGAAGAAGTGATAGCATACATGGTATTTTGTTAAATCTTCTTAGACCAATCTGAATACCTAGATCCTCTTCCAGCTAAATTCTGAGAAAATACCTTTTTTAGTAGGGGTTGTTCTGCTCCATGTCAATATAGAACTAACGCTGTTGGCAGTGTGTGACAGCATAGAATGCAACCCTCAGGGCCAGTTCTTAAACAAGACTTAGTATTCAGGGAAATGTTTTACTGAAGTTGATGTGGTAATTGCAACAGCTTGATCAAATTACAAAATGAGTATTTTTCCCAGTGGAATTGCTGATTCTTTCTGTCACCAAAGACCATTTAGTGTTGTTGTGCATTGTGTAGCACTGGCATGTTACTGTTGCAAAAGAACATTCCTCTGTAGGTTTTGTAAACTGCCTGTTTTAATATCTTTCATTCCAGATCATAAGAATTATTTTACACACAGATGAGAGTAAAAGCCTACATAGAAACTTCTTATCAGTATTTGCACCAGGTTTCATTTTCTGCAATTTGATAATGCAGTTAAGAACCAGCCACATAGATAACCCTTCACATCCATAAATTATGTACAGTAATAAGGAACTGTATTGAATTTTTTAAAGTTTTAAACTATTATGGATTTTTGAAGCAATGTGGAGATGAGATGGAAATAGAAAAAAAAAGCACTCTGGAAATGGCCTGAAAAGTTATGTCTTGATAGAAGTTTGAATTTCAGCATTTATTCTCCATTAACTTGTAAAGCTGGCCAAAATTCTGGCAAACTGATTCATCATCTGCTGCCAAGCTCTGCTTTACAAGTATTTTTGTATTGCTTTAATCCCCAAGTTTTACAGTCGCTGTTGGTATGCATACAGCAACATTTCCTGTGGCATTTCTCAGTGTAGATATTAACCATTGAAATGGAAGGTCACAAGCTTCACAAGTTTGAAGCAAGGGTGTGAATTTCCATGGATCTGTCAGACTGACACACAGATTCGTCCTTGACAAGTTGTGTTTTAAAAAGGCTCCTTGGAGAAGGCAGGCCATGGGAAAAGGTGCTTCAGTGACACTGAAGGTGGAAGGTGGCTAACACTTGTTTATTTTAGCTAGATGCAATTACCTAGATTTATCAATTACTTAGATAATTTCTTTCCCCCTCAGGGATGTCGATGGAGTATTGCGACGGGCAAACGCCACAGAATATGGCTTAGCTTCAGGAGTTTTTACAAAAGACATAAGCAAAGCCCTCTACATCAGTGAAAAGCTGGAAGCTGGAACAGTTTTTATTAACACATATAACAAAACTGATGTGGCCGCACCATTTGGTGGATTTAAGCTGTCTGGCTTTGGGAAAGATTTAGGTAAGTTGTTCTCTGACGACTTCTCATCTGAGAGTCCTAATCAATGAAAAAACCACTTTGCCTGTGTACAGGGTATCTAGTAAAATGTGAGCTATGGATGCACTTCCTGCATCTCCTACATTCCTCCAATTACAGTAATCTAGTTCCTCTCCCTTCCCTCACTTTTCCCACCTCAATACCTCCCACTCAGCCCTTCCTGTACATTTGCTAAATAATTCTAGAGCACAGAGAATATTCCCCTCCAACTCCTCTCACAGCAGTCAAATCGCAACTTGTCCAGAGCTGCCTACAGGCTACAAAATGTTGCCAAGTAACAAAGATACTGGCCAAAATCTTTTTTCCCCTCAGAAAGAACACTAATTTAGGTTTCTCCTCTAAACTTTTAAGAGCATGGGAAACTTTTTTACGCCTTAAAATGTCACCAGAATTTGCCAACGGCCACAGAGAAAGATGCACTAAAAAATATTTCCTTTTCAAAATGAGTTTTAAAAAAAGTGAAGTCTACCCCGGCAGAGGAACTTTACAAGTCTGGACAGATCAATCCTCAGGACAAAGGAAAAAGGAAAAACAAATTTCACTCACACAACGGATTTTTGCCTTTGGAATCTCCAAAGACCTTTCCTGAAACTGAGTGATGGTAACAGGGAAAAAAAAAGATTACTTGTTTTTACACAGCTTCTCTATACCTATAAACTTTAATACAGGCAAAGCAAAGTTCATAAATTCATCTATGAGCCCTCAGTGGCCAGCTAGAGACTGCTGCTGCTGCTCCAGTCCCAGCTGCTTGTTAAATTCCAGCTCCTTTTTCTTTCCACATCTGTTGGGTTTGGCCTCTTCTCGTCAAAACAGTTCTGTAAATCACAGTGGGAAGGTAAAGTAATTAGTTCCCGTTGTACCTTAAGGACTCAAATATTGGCCACAGCATTTTAAACTTTCTTCTTAATAATAATTACAGCCTGACAACATTCTCTCATTTAGCTGCTATTCTAACAGGGGAATATCTTGCTTGTACAGGTGAAGAAGCTCTTCATGAATATCTCAGAACCAAGGCTATCACTGTGGAATATTAAAGTAACAGCTTCACTTGGGAAGTAAACTTTCAGCAGAGTTGGAATCTTGATGACTACATGAAGCACTCAACACCACGCCTAGGATATGCTGTCTGCAGTGCTACAACTAAACAAACAAAACAAAACACTCATTCCATGGATAAGTTTCTATAAATCAAGTCCAAACTTAAGTCTCACTGACAGATAAAGGCTTTTGGAAATTACCCCGAAATTATTTAAATTATGCAGCAGCAACAGTTGGTAGCACAATTCCTGCTCCCCCCTCAAAAAAACCCCAAGAACATGGTTCAGTTAATTTTTTTAAATAGAACTGAAGATGAGTTCTCACATGCCTACTTTGTATTTCTGTGACATATTTACATGATCATTTTAAATCATTAGTCATTAGGCTTGAACTAAAATATACTGATTATGCCATTTTTGCTATAAACCAGTTCAAGTTTTACAGTAGCAATTAAACACTCTGCTCTGGTGACTCTTCAGCAGTACAAAACCTTTGTGCCATAAGTAAATCAATGCAAGGAAGTGCACTTACTATGATCTTTGTATAGTACATACAGAGTTCAACATTAGTGTTAAACTATGCATATCAAGCTAAAGTTACTGAAAATATTTTCTACCTTTTTGTTGATACAGAATGTGTGATCTGCCTGCAATTTGAGAGGTGGTTACATTAACAGATTAAAATCACTTTTTGCGTCTGTGCACATGGACTGTTATCACTCTTTCATACAGCATGATTATTACTTTGTATTTCACACTTTCGGGGCTTTTTTTAATCTATGGGAAAATCCCCTGTAAAATGACCAAGGTAAGATGTTGGCTTTAAAACTTTTTTTCAGTTGGAAGAAAATTTTCTATAGATTGAGACCGTATCTAACAAACAATGCCTACTAAGACCACTTGCTCTTAGAATGCAACACCACCCAATGCTTCATGTGATCTTTGTCTGGTTCTTTGATTCCCATCCTTCCCCTTTGCTAAAATATTCTGTGGTTTAATCATTTAATCCCAGTAAATCATGTCTCCATTCTATGTTTAAGCCACATTGTGAAAGAAGATCGGAATCATTGTTGTTTCTTATCACAAATATTAGAGAAACACATACTAAATCTGGATCTTTAAGTATGGGATTCAAATTCTGTAAATAACTGCAGGCTTCAATTCATGACATTAAAGTTTAATATTTGAGCAAATACAGTATAGAAAATTTTACTTTGATGGTGTAGAAAATACAAAGTTTCTTTAAGAAACAATGACATCCAGCATGACAGACACTTCTGAAATGCAAACCAATCTATGAAGTAAATACAACAGCCCAAATCATTGTATTTGATCAATCTGAGGTAAGTATGAACGAGACTCACTGATCCTAGTTTCACAATTGTTTCAAGCTAACTTAAGTACAGGCCAGCTGAAAATTCACCTTTTTATCCTTCTGACAGTGACAGTTGTTAACAAAATGGAGAGAATGGAAATGTAGCAGGGGAAAGTGGGAGATGAAAAGTGTAACTTAAAGCAATTTTAACACCCCAGAGGCACGGTGGACCATTTGAATATGGAGGTTATTTGTACAGCCATGAATGTTTCACATGTGAGCTTGTAAAGGTGCAGAGCTCAGTGCAGGCACAGAGGATAAGTAATCCTCTGCCATGGCTGTCCTTACCCATGCTAGCTCAGCTGGAAAGGACCTCAGCCACTGCTCTGGCGTTCAGCAGTCATTGTCATGAATGCAATGTAGACATACCTCTGAGGTATTTTAACATAAATGTTTAATATGGAAGACATTGTACATAACACTTAACAGCACAGGGAATATAAAACCGAAGCTTTTTTCCTAGTTAACTCTTTCTTGCCCTTGAAGTAAAAATGTCTATCATACTATAAAAAAAGCCCTTTCCAACAAAGGAACAGAACAAGAATTTTAACTTAATTCGTTTAAGCGATCCTTATTCAAGCTGCTTTCTCAGTCTAATCTACTATGAAGTTAATTTCCATGGTTTTGGATGAATCAAATTGTACTTAAATCTTCAGAAACCCAGCCTCCCTCAGTCATGAGTGGATCCTGAATTCTCCATCATGTAAACTATAGCATTCCACACGATCCTGAGAGATGCTACACTTGGAAACAAAGTAGTTTTAAGGACCAAGTCTTCAAAGTGAGAAGATATAAGTTAGTTTGGTATAAAATGGATCTACTCATTCACTTTGCTGTGCAAAATTTCTATTTTGCCCTTTTCTCCCTTTTGTTTAGGAAACTTAATGTTGTCTATTGTCACTTCATCGGTTACAGAGTCATCTTCAGATTCCGACTCATCTTCTGAAGTTAGCATCTCCTCATCTGTACCAGAATCACTCAGTTCAACTATAGCCAAATTTTGAAAAAAAAAAAAAAAAAAAAAAAAAGACCTTGGTTAACACATTATACATTTCTACACCACTTCTATTATTGGAGGAAAACATAAAGCGAACACGTGAAACATCCTACTACCATAAGAAAACCACAACCACAATATGAAAGGCTCCTGGATTTTCTTAGAATTATGACAAATATCATGAAGAGATGCCTAAATATTTAAATTGTAATTTATCTTGCCCTACAGCAAACATAAGACCTGTATCCAGCCAGTGGCCAGTAAATTTTTCTGACAGCTCACACACCAAACCCCAGGCTGCATTTTACCCCTGTGGGTCTGCAGGCCAGAAGGCACCTGCCTGGGTCATGCACGTATCACCTTCACATTAAAATGTCCTTATATAAGCACGTGGCTGCAGCATTTTAGTTAAAAGCAGAAAGAAAATATTGATGTGACTGTAAATAAATAGACAAATACCAGCAACAAAGGATCACAACAACACTAGCAACTTTTCTAAACTCAAGATCTATAGTCAGTCCTAAAAATACTGACAGAGAACAGCTTAAAGCCAGTTAATACTCTTACACTAAAGCCTTGTTATGCCTTACTAGTCCTTATATTGTCCAGTTTCTAAACCAAATTTTCCTATGAGACATTTAAAATAGAATTTGTGACTTTTGATCAGGGTTGCTGATGTCTTACTCTGGTCTTAAACTACTTCATCCCCAGTCATTCAATTCTGCAAGTCTGAAAACCAAGTTGTAAGTATCAACCAAATAAGCATTTTTATTTTATCTATGTTTTGAATGAGCAGATCACAGATGAAGATGGTAAAGACTTCACCTTATCTATCATACTAGCTCATTCTAAGATCAGAGAGTTATTTTAATCACATCTAAATTTACTTTATAAAATAAAAAAGCATAGAAAGTACTTACCATTTCTATAACTTTTTCTGTTGCACTGTCTAGATTTTCAATATCAAACTGATGAGCTGGTGCTGTTACCATTTTTCTTCTGAGCTCATCATTTGCCTGGGCCATCTGTGGTAAAAAGCTCTGTACTCGGTCCAAAACTGAACAGAAACAATTATGACAGATATATATTCAAAGAGATGCACACCAGTTTTCACATTTATATCTCAGAAATCTGAGCCTTTAAACAGAATCCATTTCAACTGTAATTTCCAGCTGTCTATAGTATTTAAGATGTTTTAATAGAAGCATTTATTAAAGTATTCAATATCCAAGACATAAACAGCAAAAATATATCGGATCTATTGGTCAGCATCTGGCGCAGGAAGAAGTCACTTCAACAATTCTGTTTGGATTCCTAAAACAAAATGTGGCTACTTTACAGAAAACTTGCTTGCCAATTCCACTGCTTAAAATAGATATTGAGTGCCATCCTGAAGAACTTCCACATCAGCATTATCTCCAATGGAAATATAATTACATCCTTTTTTCTTCCCTGTTAAAGTCTAGGCTGAAGGTCTCGAAGAAGATGAAAAAATTAGCTGTAGCACAGATGCCATGCTATACTAATGAAAAATCAACATAATTAACAAAAAGAACTCTGAAATTAAGATGGTGAGAGAGAGACAGATGCTCTAGGTCGAAGTATGAAGCACTTACTCTCTACAGAATTATCCCTCTAAGCTCAGTGGGACTTCCCAAGAATTTTAAAGTAATCAGTGTCTTTAGGAGAATCACACCCATTTCCCTTCCACAGAGGAAAAGAATATGTTCAACCTGCCTCAGAGTCTTTTCAAATAAACTTAGCTGCACACATGCAGGTGAGCCAATCACTAGTTCTCTTTCTCTGAGAAGAGGTGCTATTCTAGGTGAGCCCCGCAAAAGTCTAACAGGTATAATGTACCTTTGAAACACTGTCATCTTTGTAGAGACTTTTATCCAAGAAAGAATTTGACCTAACAATTTTTTTTGCTATTACTTTTTCAATTTCAGCTCAATCACAGCACAAAAACACAATAATTTGCCAGAAGTCCATTTTAAATTAAATGCTTTTATACAACAGATATATCACACTGAGAAAATACTTCTAAAAAGAATTAAGAAGCCCAGATCAGGAAAAAACAAAAACAAAACAAAACAAAAAAACAACAACCCTGTACTGAAATAGAATAATTTGTCCCTAAAACTTACAGCTGTAATGCCTAGCATTGCAAAGTATAATTTACATCTAAGTTACAAGATTAACCTGTGAGACATGGAACTGCAGTGCAGGACCTAGCACCAGCAGAAACCAAACACAAGAGTTTCTCCCTTTACCTATGCAAGGAGAGCACTGAAACGAAAGGTTTGTCACAGATGTTACCTACTCCTTGAGACTGCTCCAGTAACAAGCTCTTACCGCTGCTCCTTGGCATCCTGACTGTCTGTAAAGTTGTGGCCTTCTTGCTGCTACATTTTGAATTAATCAGCAAAATGTCTTCCAGCCCTGCAAACAAACAACCAAACAAGTGCTTAACCTGACAAGTTCTCAGTAATTGTCATCTGCTAATGCAGCTCTTGGAAAGAAAGAATACGGGGCTACATGGGCCGCTGGCCCGGCCCTGCAGGCCACTTCTTACAGACTTCACGCTGCATTTGAAGTATTTACCCAAGATTTATTGAGAGTTATAACGCCTTGAAAAACTACCTGTAACACCCCACAGCAAAGCACAGTGAGATAAGAGCTGACGCGTGCTAGCCACACCGATTTAAACCCCAGCGTGACGAGAACGAGCCGCCAACAGCGGTGCCACGGACCTACACTAGCCGCGGGCAGGAGCAGCGCCACGAAACCCAAGCGATGCAGGGAAATTCAGCGTTAATTACACACGTTAACCCGCATGACCGCCAAGAGAGCCATGCGCCCGGCATCACTAACTAAAGCGAAGCCTTCTGCCCTTTTAACACTGTTTTTTTGGTGGTGGTTTTTTTTTTTCCTGTGGTTCTCATAAAAATGTCGTTACGAATGTCGATATTAACTGAACGCGGATTCCCCCCCCCCTCCTCGTTATTTACTCCGTATTAGCGTAGCCGTGCCCGGGAAAGCAGCTCCTCGATACACGAGGGCCCAGCGGCGCACCAGCGGCCAGCTGGCCCGGCGAGCCCCCTGCCTCGGGCTGCCCACGATCCCAGCCGCCGCTCCCCGCCCTCACCTGCCCGCCGTCCCACG